>KZ506755.1:129481-145964 GCA_002844005.1 Limosa lapponica baueri | reverse complement strand
TGAAAGCTTCAGTGCAAAATGCCATATACTACAAAGATTCAGGAAGTAGGAGGCCACGCGTGATTTACATGCTGAGCAAGAATTCTCTCCCCCTTCACTCCTGAGGTATTAAAATGCTGGAGCATTATAGCTTAATCTCATTTACGGAGCTTTGAATCATCTTAAGTACTTAGGAAGTCTGTATAAAATACCACAATCCAAGCAGTTTATGCACTCTAATCCAGACAGACTGCACCACCAGCTTTCACTGGTGATGATGGAAAGAAGTTCTCACAGTTTTCCAATTAAGGAAACAGGTCGTCTGCTCTGCCTCCAACACCGGCCACGTCTCAGCCACTTTCCCTTTCACAAGTGTCGCCACGTCTTCTTGCGGTGTAAGAGCCACAACACAAACAGTTCAAACGGCTCCACTGTACTTAAAGAAGTGAGCAGAGCCATGCAGACAGCTGTACTGCCGCTATGAGAATATTACACGATCCTGAAGTCTGGCATTCTAAAGACTTTTAACGTGGAAAAATTCCATAACAAGGAAACATACACACATCATATAAGAAATGGGACCTTTTTCAGGGTTAAGCAAATAGTAACTACAAAAACATTTAGGGATGTATTATTTACATATGATTATGTAAATAAATCAATGATTGTGTCTTTTTTGTCCCTAGAAAAAAAAATGTTTATACAGTTAAAGAGATTAATACAAAACAGTCTTTATATGCAAGAGATTCATCTATTAACTTTCTCAAATTTACATTGGCTCTTGCTCCCAGTGACAGTGACATCTTCCTCCTCTATGCTTCTCATAAATTTATCAGAGCATGAAGATAACCTTTTTTCTGTTGAGACTTATCTGGCAGCGAGCTACCATGAGAACCCACTTATTCCCAGACCAGGCTGCTCTTACACGGGGTGCTACCACAGACAAAGAAAAATATACTAAGGAAAAGAAGATGTGTGTGAGCTGTGACATTCAGGTGTGGCTTTGATTCTTCCCAAATTATAAAAGATGTTATCAGGTTTTTCCAGTCTGGGCATCCCTCTAGACGGTATTACCCCAAGTAAATGAGGCTGAAGTACCCTTGTCTCGTAAATGAACTTTAAAATTCATGCTTATTGTTCCCTTGCACTAAAGCTGATTTGCAAAATCCAGTTATCTGTAATGAGACTCCCAGCTAGCATGAACCAGCAAGGTTTTACTTCAGTTAAATGGAAGATTTACACTTTGAAGGGAGGAGGGAGAGACAAAGAGAAGGTCTTCTAGTCCAAAGAGGGTGTCAAGTGGTAAGTTGTCTCTGACAAGATAAGCACACCTGCTCTCCCTATAAGCACCTTCCTCGCAGTTGAAATAAGACACGTATTTATAATACTTTCTCAGATCTTTGAAGTGGGTTGAAGACAGGGGAACACACCTTGATCTTCCCAAGCTCTGCTGCTACACAAGTCCAGGTATAGCTTGTGCCAGTTTGCTAGTAGAGCGGAGGAAAACACAGAAAGTGCAAAGTTGCATCAACATAGTTTTGTTTTTTCAAGATGACTTAATGGTTTACAGTATTTGCCTTTCTGTTTGCACTTTATAGACTTAATGAACTGTCATTGAACCTAGTAAACATTTACTACATGTGGTTTTATTATTTCAGTTTTCAGACCAAGTCCTTTTTTTTTTTTAAATTATTTGCTGTATTTCAAATAAGAAGGCCAGTCAAGACTGTCAGATCTTCAAAGTAAATTGATGAAGTCCACCTTTTTTAAATTAACTAGTCCAACTCACACTCTGGAATGTGCCATTCTGGCCCAAATACGTACAAAGTGCTGATAGACTCAGGTCTTGAATGACTCACTGGTTTAAAAACAATTCGTGTAGCAGCAGAAACGACCCACTTTTTAATCGACTGAATGTTATTTTGGGTATTTGATGCATATTTACGTAATAGTTACCAAGACTGGCACTGAAGGATAAAATTCAAGGACCAGTCTCATGCTATCCATATTTTAGGTACTCCTCCATACACTGGGGGCTGCCATTTAACTAGAACTTTTCTGAACTCATATTCATTCTACGCTGTATCTGGCTTTGATCTACATCACATAGCTCCTGGAGTTTATTACTCATACTCAGCTCTGTTACTGACTCTCAATTTATTGTGGCATGAGACAAAACAGTATAAATAGGCTGCAGGAAACATGGTAGGTAAGGGGGAACTACAGAATACTTCACTAGAAAGTGCTAATTTCCTCCTGAAACATACAATCACTCCAATAAAGCAAGAGCTCCTTCATCCTGCACAAAACCTAACTGACAATTACACTTGGTTCCCCTGAATTCCCAATGCAGTTCTAGCTTAGTACAACATTATTCTTCCTTATTCAAAAAATGTTGAAGTGCTTCATTCCTGATCTGGCATAATTTTCTTCTCTTCTAAAAACGCAATCTATAGCATCTAAGAAGCTTGTTAACATTTCCTATTCTACAATCAATCGTCAGCCTAAAATAACCTTCACTTTCACTGTACGCATTGCATTCTCTACCGTTGCATTCTTTTCCTTGATCATCATCTTATTTCAGGCAATAAACAGGGTATTTTACAAGTACCAGCTATTTAAATAATTTGCAAAACAAATACTTTGGACTGTATAGTCTCCCATTTGTGGGCAATCATGACCTGACTTCAGGGTATACTAACTGAAAACAGACTATCTAGCAATTAGCTTACGTGATGTAGTATTACTTAATGTAATCAGAAACATTAAAATTGAATGAGAGGCAGAAACGTAGCTCAAGACTAAATGAAATTAAGGTGATGCAGAATGACTATCTTTCTCCACAGTTACTCCAGAAAGCAGAACAACATTCTCTATATAGTCCTATGTGTGGTTTCTAAGAATCATTTTGGGAATTATCTCTTTTCCAAACTGTCTTTCTCTATTTCCTGCTTTCTTTCCTTTTGAGCACAAAGTCATGCTAATACTCTTACGGATAACAGTAGAGCCTCCTACTCTATAATTTATATCATTCACCAAAATTCCTTAAATCTAAAAGGCAAGGAGCCTGTTCATTTTTCTGTTTGCTTTTCGCTTTATTTAACATTTGGGCTTTACCCATTTGTCTTCAAATAAGCAAGTCACATACACTGTATTGTTGGCACTTAGCAGCACAGGACATTTTCCATGAGGCAGGTCGTGGGTTAACACACTATTTATTCCAGAGGATAAGACCTAGGAACTAGCAGGTCTGTTCATATATACTGTGCCGTAACCTGGAAGTCTCAGACGACTGAAAGGCAGCTGCAGTATACAGTGCATATGCACAGTGCTTAGGGGAGAAGCACTTTACAGCTGCTATACTGTTATTCAGGAGAGTTTTCCTATCAGAAGTACCATAAGCAAATGTCCTGACTTGAGGTACTTTGTTTTCCTGAAGTTCCAAGGGTCTTTGTTTTGCTGCTATACCTGAATTGTCCTTCCTTTTCTTCTCCTGGAAAGAAGCAGCATCTGTTTACTGAAGGTGAATAGTACGCCAGCGATGACGTGTAACACTGTTTTTACATCTGAAGCATCCAGCAAAATCCTGAAGCTGCAGATGCAGAGAAGTCCCAGTGTCCCAGCAGAATGCTCTCTAGCTCTCTTTTCTCGATCCCAACTCTGCCTGAGCCCTTTCTACCGTCTTTCACAAAAATAAAGTAGGTCGTCAAATGCACTGAAATATTATCTTGACACCGCTTAGCACAAAATTGCGATGAAAAAAGACAAAGTGAGGGAAAAAGAAAGAAAGAACAAGGGACTGTATATTGGGGTTTTTTTAATGGGAGGCAAGTCCCAGGAGTTCACATTTATCCTCACAGGTAGCCAGCTATTTTGGTCTCCTCCTCTCTGTAAAATCAGGGAGGAGTGAGAAAATCAGCGGAGAACACTCAGGCTGATGACAGTGTTAAAGGCGTGGAGGTTAAATTTTAGCCCCAAAAGGTAAAGTGAACAGAAGGGGGCAGGCTGGCAAAGAAGAGATAAAAATAGAAGAGTGACTGGACTTCACTTGACTGCTATTTCTGGTTCAACTATGGAAAGAGATCTGAGAAGTTTTTCTGTTTGCAAGGGAGCGGGAGACCAAAACATAGCTGCTTTCTAGATGGCCACAGTCCTGCACAGCAGTTTTGTTTATGCTTCTATTTTTCTAAATCCCTGAGTTCTCACTATTTGGACACAGTGCTGTTCAGCCAAAATGTCATTATGTGTCTAAGTGAGTAACCAGATTAGATTTTCTGGAGCAGGACAGCAATGCGTGTGGCATTTCAATCTAACTGAAACAGAGCTGACAGCACATTGTAAAAGCGTGTAGCAAATCACAATGCCAAGCAGAGTAGACTAAGCCACATAATACTTTCAGAAAATAACCAAAGCCCTGCTGTATCTCTGAAAGGACGGCTTGTGTTTTCCCACTCTAAAATGATTAGGGAAATTCTAACGTTCCAATTACGTATACAGACTATACAGACTAAAGAAGACAACAGGACCTCCCAATTACAGTATGTAGTGCTTGACTGACACATGGCTCTGGGGATGAACGTTTCTGCCTGTTCAAGGCCTTTCCTCTTGAGTACCTCAGTTAAAATTCCTTCCATTGAGTAATTTCTGTCCAGATCCCGGCTGTGCTGGCTTTGTTCCCATATAAAAGAAAACCTGCAGGCAGAAAGCAGTGCCATCTGCCAAGTCAGAAGCTGCTTTAATGGGCAAGTTTGGTGTGAAGGGGAACAGACTATTACACTTTATCTTCAGCAGCAGGAGTGATGTTTTTCCTTTCCCAGGAATAGGTTGCAGTGAGCACACTCACACCTGAGATATTTGTCCACAAATATAGATAGATCTCAATGGATACTGCACAAGCAACCTCCAGATAAAAACATTCAGCCATCATCCCTTTTTTTCCAGTTCAACTTGCAATTCAATCTTTACATTTCTCTTTACCTGTCAGACCAGTTTTGGTTTTTTTTTTTTTTTCTGACAGCTTCATCAGCCTCCACTTTCTATTCCTGTAAGTGAATGATAACCCTGCCATCGCACCCAGGAAGTACGAGCAGTGGCAAGGCAGAAACGCCAAAGCCCTGCTGTCCCTAGACAGAGAATTCTGCACTGAAGCTGCTTCTGAACATATTTTCCCCCCCAAGTTTCTCATCCCTTTTCCATAACTGTTTGACTGGATGGCTTGCTCTGAAGTCTCATCTGGAGCAGGTCTGGGACTTGCGTGGCTGAGTTCAAGTTTCACGAGAAACAATGGAAAAACTTCCTCTGAGTATTTTCATCCTTGCAAATATCTTCAGGGCTAGGAAAATATCTTTCTATTCTTGCCAATTAGCCAAGCACAGTTTTTATCCTTCCGTGTTGGGTAATCTTCTCATTAGACCATCTTTGGAGAGAATAGCGGATTCTCTCTGGGCTGCTGGCAGTTTTACTTAATTGCATATTTAACTTTTTATTCAGCACTTAAACTCATAACGATGAGAAATACATACACGCAACCAGCAAACTATTATCTGCCATTTAAACTCCCTAGAGAACTCATAAACATCTAAATATTTCGGTCCCTTTCAGAAGAAAAGTGCACACATTCCACAGCTGGGGGAGGGAAGGCCATGGGGAGGATGACAATTTCAGTTATATATTAGCCATTACTGACAAAAACGCCAGTTTGGGAAGGGGAGTGGTGCTTTGGTCCTTAATATATTTTAAAAGTTCTGAAAAAAATCAGCCAGCTCAATCAGTGCTAAACAGAAACTGGTATTAGAGGATCTACTGTAGGTTCCTCCTTCCCATCAGGCAGAGGACATTTTGTCAGAGCACAGCAACTTTATCTCTCTTCTCCCCTTCCCCAACTCTGAGCGCTGAATTAAGAAAATACCGTACAGATGCTAGTATCCATAGGACTGTATTTCCCATTTGATTCCAGAGCTACAGAATTTGCTCTGGAACACACTTGTTGCCACTGGAATGGCCACTTCTATTTTAAAACACTTCCAGCCCTTATGACTGCAAAACCTTTGAAGTATGAATGGTATACAACCAGCAGCAAAGCAGCTGAGCTCTTCAGACAGAGCACAACAGCTTCAGTATTAACCATTATCCTTCATCACAGTGTGCCAAGTATAGAAATTAATGTTGATAGCACTTCAGAAGGATCTGATTAATGGATCACCTCAGAGTTGTAAAAACCTGACACTCCCCTATGCAAGTGCAAAACCCCAGTACTTCCAGTCTGTTTGCCAAAACCTCCCGTTTCCCCATGATAAGCTTCGGCGAGTCAGCTACGTGAAGCTAGTACAAAAACCAGTGTGACAAAGAAAATGACAGTGTTGGAAACATGAATTAATCACCCTGTTATTGTATTATAAGCTTTTCTAGTTCCTCTATTAAAAATCTTTTCAACACACAAAGCTACCAGACACTTCCAGTCTGTTCCATCAAAGTGCAAAGGCACTGGCGGGGATAATAGTTCCAGCTTGGTAAGACCACGTCCAGACCTTGGCAGACCCTCCAGCTGACAGCAAACATGGAGTGCAAGGTTTAAGGAAAGGAAGGGTACCCCTAAAGTGTACTTCTAGACATCCCAACTAATCAGATTAACATCAGCAAAGTCTCAGTAACATTCTTAAGTAATTCTCATGACAATCAATTCAGCTGTTTTTCAATCTTACCGTACAGAACCTCCCTGGTTCTCATTTGAGCTGCCTTTTTCTAGCAATGTGGTTTAAAAGCATCAGGGAAATCTTCAAGTTTAAAAGCTGCAGAGCAAAAGGCAGGTAAGCTTTATGTTCTCTAATGAATGGTTATTGCTCCATTTATTTAAGTGGTACTTATCACCATAAATATCTACTAAACTTACTTGCCAATACTGGTGTAATCAGTGCTTTCCCAGATAATGCCCTTCTGTAAATAGATTGCAAAAATAAAGAGGAGAATAAGCGAGTAAACAACTAGAAATGCCCCTTAAGAAAAGCCTTCAAAAGGGAGGGAAGCCTGAAGACCAATGAATATTTAAATACTTCCCAGATTAGACCTATTTCATTGCACAAGACCCAAAATAGTTTCCTTCCCAAGTATTGCATAATATGTTCATTCAAAATCTAGCAAGCTTTCTCACAGAACACACCAAGACACTGCTCTCTCCCCCGCTTTTTTGTCTTTTAAATATGAACATGAGAATTTCACAGCTGATAACATTCTTCTGGAAACTCAGGCAGAATATTCTGGAAAAGACTCAAAGTTTGGGCTACAATGTTGTAAGTAATAGCAAATGTCTTCACATACTCAAATTCTTCATGCGTCACTCTTGAAATGTAAGCAATAGAAATATAACAATGTGAAACGTAATCAACAGAACAAGTAGCTTTTACAAGGCTTTGGAAGTGAACTCTGGCCTCCAAACCATAAACAAGAGAAAAAAGAAAAAGCCTACATACCTTCAAAGCACATTTCTGGCCTGTCTCCTTGTTGAAACACTCCAGTACTTTGCCATTGATTCCTAACCCTAGCACCCGTTTGGAGAGTTTGTAGTCATCCGTAACTGCATGTTTTTTTATCTCTAGTTTGACATGGGCTTCTCCCCCAGGCAAGGATTTCACGCTGCTCTTGCTATCCACGTGACTCTCTGGCTGGGATTCCTGTTCACCTTCACTTTGTTCCATATCAGGGGAGAGTCTGAGATGACAGAGACACCCAACAGATTCTCTGTGGGCTACCCTCAGCAGAGTCCCTCCTCTCAGGCGGTCAAACCCAGCGCTTCAAACAGTCCATTTGCTCGCCATTTAGTCCTGAGTGAAAATGCAAACGAGTATTAGTGATTGACGTGAACTAACCGTTTGCATTTGCTCGCCATTAAGTCCTGAGTAAAAATGTAAACCAGTATTAGTGATTGATGTGAACTAACCGTTCTCCCGCCTAACCCCTTTCCCCTCTTCCTTTCCTAACAAGATGACCAGGCGCTAGAGAGAACAGAAGTGGAGGTTCACCTCAGGAAAGAACACCTTGTTTAGCTTTACAGACCAGTCACCCCAGTTCCCATGAACATAGCTATCAGTTTGCAATTGTAAATTACTGCTTTTACCGCAACAAGAGCCTGCGCTGAGTCTTGGACTAGAGTCTTACTCAGCTAAGCTCTGTACAACAGAATAGAGATGGCCTCTGCTTTGAGAAGGTTACCAACCTGCATCAACAACTTGTTGCCTCAACGTTTTGTGTAGGAATCTCCGCAGCGGTCCCCTGCCTCATCCCGACGCTCCAAGTCACGCAAGGGAACCAGGAATATTTGGATTAAACCCCAGAGGGGCACTGCCTGGGCAGGCACTGGCGCTTACCAAATTGCCCCGGTCAACAGAGCGTGGGGCAGGTGTGACATTACTGAGGGGACCATCAAACCACCCAAAAACTGGGGTGCGCGGAGATGCCGTGGCGTGACTCCCGAAGCTAAGGAAGGCCTCTGGCCTCTCAGGAGCACAGCCCCACATTGAGGGGGGGGCTGGGGTGGGGGGGGCTGGGTACCGGCGCCAGGGCCTCCAAGCCCCGTTAACACGGCTGAGCCACGACCAGTCGAAGGCCCCTCAGGCCCCGGGGGAGCGGCTCCCTCAGCGGGGGCCGGCGGGCGGCTCCCTCAGCGCCCCCCAGAACGCTGCCAGGCGGAGAGGGCGGGAAAGCCCCGAGGCGGGGAAAACCCTGAGGTGAGGCGAGGTGAAGCGAGGCCCCCCCAGGGCGCGGAGATAGGCGGGTAGAGGGTGGGGGGGAACGGGGACGGGACACACCAGCGGGAGGGGTGGCTGAGCGGTGGGCTCCACCGCCGGAGGACGGTTACCTGCCTGTGGCGGCGCGGCGCGGCCCCAGCCGAGGCTTCCCGGTGCGGAGTCCCGGAAGGCGGGGACTGACTGAGCCCGCCCCGACGCCCTGGGCAGGTGCGCGCCGCCTTCCCCCCCCTCCTTCGCTGAGGGGAAGCCGCCGCCGGCGGGGTCGAGCCGGACCGGGCCCCGCAATGAGGTGAGGGCGGGGGGGGGCAGGCCCTGTCTGGGGCTGCCTCATCGGCTGCGTGTTCCCCGTGGAAGGGCGAGCGGGCGGTGGGGAAGATCCCCTGCGTAGGGCGGTTTTTTTAAAGGTTATTAATTTATGGGGGGCGAGTCGGGGAGGCCCGGCCCCGCTGTCCCCGTCCCCCATCACCGGTTTGAGGGTTTTAAGAAGGGGAAAGTCTGGCCACATCCACGCTAAAACCTCTTTTGAACAGTGAAGGCAGTGCTCCGGAGCGCGGCGCGGAGGCTCCATGCCGGGCGGAGCACCGTCATCCTTCAGGCGCCGCAGAGAACCGAAATAGCGGGCGCTGGTATTGAAAAGGCGAGCTTCTCTGCCAAATAAGCAGCGGGTACGGCTTTGCACTTCGGTGTGCACAGTCAGGATATTAAAAGTGATGGTTCCCACAGCAACTGTCGCTCATCGCCGGGGCACAGAGCGCAGTTACAGAGATGCGAAATGCTGAGTTTTCCCTACATGTGAAGATGAGTCATGCATTGAAATGGAGCTGTATTTGTATCACTGGAAAGAGCTTAAAGTTCACATGCTTTACGAGTTAAAAATACATTTGTCATTTTACATAACATAATGGCATCTGGAGATCTAGCGGTTAGGAAAATAATTAAAAGGGCTAATGAGGCCTTTCTCCAAGGGATAAAAAGTAGTTCAACTTAGCAGGATGCGGATCTGCAGTATATTGCCATGTGATATGACACTACAGCTATTCTGCCTCAGGTTTCCCTTCCAGGCTTTCAGCAGTTCAGCTATAGAAGGGCCTGGTCCCCCGGTTCAGTCCACCTATTCTGGGCTAATCAAATCCCAGAGGAGCACAGCTATTTCCAACCTTTCCTTCTCAGGTTTGGCTTCCAGCCTTCTTAGGCTTTGCACCACCTCCCACTGTGGCAATCTCAGGGAAACGTATTACTTACATTACTGTAAGCTCCCAGGTTGCAGACCTTCAATAACACTGTTCTGTAGTCAGCAGCTTGCTCTTATTTTCCTTCCCACTGCTTCTGCCTGTATTTGCTGTTTTATTTGTCCTAGATGGCAATTTCCTTCTCTTTGCAACAGATAACTATAGTCCCCACCTCACAGTCAAGGGGGGCCAGACCCTTCAGAAAACTTCTAAATCTCTCAGTTCTCTTCTGTATTTTATAATTTGAGAAATATACTCGTTCACACCTATTGGTAGCTCCCATTCCCTGCCCCACTTCTGATCTTTCCACGTAACTCTTACACAAACGTCTAAGGCTGACCAAAGCAAGCAGTTGTTGCAGTGGGTAGCACATTACAGCTAGCAGAAGGCAATTTATGGCCCTATTCTGGGAAATATTAAACACTGCAAAAATTCCAAACAGATGTCTACTTAAGGGGTTGCTATTTTTTACAGAGTGTGTCAGAAGCAAGGAATTTCATTAAGAAATTATGACTCTTTCTAACTATTACAAGAATGAGCTTCTACAAAATAAGCTTTGCGTGGAAGGAAAGGAGGAAAGATGAGGGAATAAGACAAGATTATTCTGTTTGAAGTTAGTTGGTTCTACATGACTCAGTTATGAATGGTCTCCAACTGAGAGTTCAACTGGTAGGATACAAAACACATTTTCAAGTTCACTGCCTGAAACGCTATCTTACTGAAAGCTACGCTTGTTTGGATTCACTACTCAATATTGTCTATATATGCTTTTAGCAAAGTTCACTGTTTTACCAGCAACCAGTGATAAGTTTAAACAGGGCAAAGACCTTAAAAATCCAGCGTGAATCATGGTTAATAAGGCCTTACACCAACCCTCTGCTAATTTCACCCACCATAAACTCCTAAAGAGCCTTTCCAGCACCAGCCCAAGTATCAAATAGCCTCACAGTACACAAGGATGACCACAGCTGAAGAACAAAAAGCAAATATATTTCCTTGCTCTTTGTGTTCATTTTTTGTCTTAGATGGGCTCTCCGAGCACGAAGTGTATCCCTACCCCAGGCAAGACACAAATATCATGTGCAGAAAATCTTTGAAACCAGTGACAAAGACAGTTATTTCCCAATATCTAAAAGTCTTTGCAACAGGGTGTTTTCACAAGTAACAAGGTGGCAATCCGATACTGCAAGTAACAGCCAAAAGTATCCCATGCTCTTACACTAAAATTCTAAATTTCTTCCACTGGACATCTCTCCTGATTTTCCTTAGCTGATGCTTTTTAGTCAGTGTTATTCTGACCACGCTGGGCACCCCCAGAGCAGTCTGCTGTGGGTGCTGGACTAATGAAATGACTCTGCTCTGGTGACCTGCTGTGGTGCCTTGGGTGACTGCCAACCTGTGTTGGGTACCCACTTTGAACTTCCTGTGCTTGTAAATCCCAGCCTTTACAATCCACACGCAGTTTGTATCGAGCTGAGAACATTCACTTGTGCAATATCCTTCTCTTAAGCCGCTTGAGGTCTTATAATTTCTCTGAGAAGCTCTGGGGGAGGGAGGGCCATACTGAGTCCAGGCACACACCTCCTGGAGTTAACAACTGGGTGAACCACTCAGCCCCAACACCTCTGACATCCTAAAGGCAAGCAAGCACAGTGCCCGTGACCTCGGCTGTAGTTGTCCCCCTGTCTGGCTCTGGGAGCGTTTCTCACAATGCCTGCTTTCAAATGCCAGTTTTAGGTCGTCCTGGGAATTACATCTCAGATGATCAAAACCTTACACTGCAGATCCTGCAGCTTCTCCTTGTGCTCGTGGCAGGTCGAGCTGCGTTAGCATCCTTTGGAGATACTGTTGGAGGACACGCTGACAGGCCTGCTGCAGCTTATTGTGCCGGGGGACATTTTTCATTGAAAAAGACATTTTTATTTATTTATTGATGTTTGCTTTTTGAAGTTTAAAAAAACCCAGCGCTATTACAGGATAAGAGCCCACTACGGCAAAAGTTCTTTCATCCTCACAAAAATCCCTAAAACTGTAAATTAAATATTAATCCTGTTTTTACCAAAAATCCCCAACAGCAACAACACAAAACAACTCATTTCAAGAGAGAATTTAGTAGCTCAGCTGTGCCTGCCTTGCCCCAAACTAGAAGAGTAGCTTATAGGAGAAAATAAGGAAACAATAAGGCCCTAATCTTGCAACAACCTTTGGGGCAGCAGCCCAATTTCTCTGAGCTTGTGTGTTAACTCTGTGAAGCTCGTATTTTAGCCAGCACACACTGATTTTATCCTGTCTGGGATACCACAGATATCACCTGTAAGCAGAGAGCACTACTGCTTAAGTATAGAAGGTTAATTTTGGCTGTCCCACTGGGTATTTTTGCTGCCTTTCTGCCGTGCTGTTGCAATTCAGTAACATCTGGGATCAAAGACATTTCAGACTTTCAAATACCTCTTTTCTTAGCAAAACCGAAATGGAATATCTGAGTTTGCTCTCGTCTGGAGAGCTAGGAAAGCTGATGTCATCAAATGTTCTTTGAGGGATGGCACATTTTGGAGGAGTGATACTTATCTGAATGCTACCGTTACCTGAGTTTATTTATAGACAAAAGTGATTTGCACAGAGGTTAGTTCTTTGATAGCAAAGTATTGTGGAAATCAATATCAGCTACAATAAATAAAATATCACCATCAACTGAAAATATAGTGGCTTGTTTTTCTGTAAGATTACTTCCTCTGAGTAACAGCTATATATATATTTATTTATTTTTTCGGGTGTTATGAGAAATCCACTCTCTGGGATGCGTTATATAGATGTCACCAAAGAAAAAATCCTCTGTATTGTCAGGTTGAAGTGAGGACACAGCTTTGTCTGATTGGGTGGTTGCGACAACCTTATTAAATCTCTCAGGAAGTGCTTCAGAAACTGCACCTGCGATATTAAAAGAAAGAAAGGGCAGCTCTACAGAACAATGTTGTCATATGAAGGAGAAGAAAAGAAGCTTCATGCAGGATCTTTAGTTCAGTCTGTCATGTGCACAGTGGTTGGAAACAGATTATATACATGTTTTTTCACCTTTCAGTTCTGCTCTGGAGGTGTCTATCTCAGAGTTATCAGAAAGGGGGAAAAAAAGAAGGAAAAAAAAAAACAACAAAAAAAGCCCAAAGCAAGCCAGAAACTGAAATAGTTTCCATTACCCATACAACTAGGAAAGCTCATCATCAAACATCCCAGCTTTTTTTTCTCCATTGCTGAGGTAAAAATAGGTTTATAGAGCTCTTTCATAGGCAGTGATGTTTACCCGATGCTTTGTGATCACCAAACTAGAACAACTTCTCTTTTATGCTCAACAGCCTCTGCCCTGACCTGACCTGGGATGGTAACATGGTTTCTAGGGGGAATTACAAATTCTAGCTATGGACCAGCTACTACTGAAGAAAAGGGAAGTCTCAAGAGTGCCAGTCTCACAATCTGGAGACTGTGTCCTAATACCTGACAGTTCCTCAAGTTTACTTCCTCCCTGCTAGCACATACACAGGTATTTTTCTACAGAAATACAGAAAAAAGTGGGAAAGTTGCTTTTGTAATCCTGGACTCAGATGTCTTATTACAGATATCTCATTTTGATCATTGAGAAGGTTTTGGGAGGCTCCATCCCTGCTCCTCCACCAAGGGTTGCTGTCAGGGGATCTTAGAGCAGAAGGAGCTGTGGGACACAGCTCATTTACAGAGGGAGTCAGAGAGATACCAGTTGGACATTTCCATTCCAGCAGAGAGAAGAAAAACGACAGGTTTTTTCAGAGAAGTGTCATAAATCAAAAGCATGACAAATCTTCCAGTCTGTCTTCAGAAGACGGTGCTTCATTTTATGCTGCAGGGGAGCACAAGAAATTAATCTCTTTCTTTCATGGAAAACAGTCCTGCAACTAATGGCTATGGCAACATTGTCTGACAGTCCTGGGGTGGCCTTCCATTCCAGGCCACTCGGGAGCACAGTTCTTGCAGAAACACAGCATTTGATACAAGCAGAAAAGTTCCTAACAGATGCCACGGTGCAATCATCTTCTGGGTCATCACATGCCAGCAAGTCCAGGGAAAATGAATATTCTGAGCTCCTTACAGGAACACCAAGGTATTTTTTTGAAGCCCAAAATGAAGCCCGTTGCTGTCCTGCATATCCTGCTTCTGCATGGAGCCAGCTCGGATGTCCCTGCATCCACAGCACAGCCCACCCGCACCCTGCAGACTCCTCCAGTGCTTATACCAGGCTGGGAAATCAAAACCACAACAGTAAGTTCATCACCCTCATGCATGTTGTTAATTACAGATGTTGGTGTGCCCTTCTCAAATAAGGAGATGGCCCATCTAAACAAGGAATGGATGCTTATTATTGTTAGTGTTTGGTTGGTTGCACGTTATTCCTTACATTACAACACAGGGTAAGGGTCAGAGATGGCCTTACGGCCACGCAGCAGCCAGAGGGACAACTTCCTTTCAGTCTTTCATATACAAGCTTATAGTGAAGGCACATATAGCCTCCAGACACACAGACCTCTCTCTAGAGTTATGATTTTGGATGTAATTTTACATCTACACCAACTCTACAAGGTTACGGAAATGTCCAACTGTACAGCTGAAGCAGTGTAACTTACCCTCAGTAGAAAGGGGGCTCTGGCCGCCTGTCTTCTCAAACACCCAGTTATCAGTAGATGGTGCTGTTGTGTTGGTGAACTTTCCTAAGGGACTAACCTGCTCACGATTTCTGGATGTTCTTACCTCCCTGCCTCTAATGTGAGCTTTCTTTGATCCCGTTGATAACTAAAGCCTATCACTCAACAATATTTCTTGTAACTGCCTCTACAATGTCCTAATTCCTCAATGCTGAACCCTGGAGAGCCATCTATATCAGTATAAACCGGCTTTAAACAACTAATTTGTCAGAATGGCAGCAGTTTATATCGACTGTGCGCAGGTAACCGACGGCACAAGGCCTGGGGCGCCGGCAAATCGGGCACACTGTTGTGTTTCCTACTTAGGGCATCACCGAGTGCACGAGGAACACCAGTGAGTGGCAAAACGGGCAGGCAGAGCAATGAAGGACACCTACGCTGCTCCCACAGAGCAGAAGTTCAGCGCTGCCAACCGAGACCCGTTTCTGCACGTGATGTTTCCACCCTACAGCTCTTAGCATGGCCTTCCTGCTCCCGAGATACAAATGGCTCCTCAGCCCGCACACAAAGACTTTTCCAGAAGAAGATCACTAGATGGAGCCCAATTCTAAGTGAAAAAAACCCCATGTAAAGACAGCTGCTCGGTGTCTGTGCCGGAGGGCAGCGCTCCGGCCTCGCGGCACACTACAGCTGTGATCTCAGTGTCCTCTCCAGGGCTGAAGATGAAACACCTCCTGAACGTGCGGGTTCACTACAGTTTGCAGCAGACAGCAGCCACTTCCTACCCCCTAGTCCAGCTCTGCTCAAACCCGTGGTGCTGCGGCACCACCAACGTAATAAGAGGTTTTGAATAATGCCGAATTTAGACCTGAAGGAGCACATGCCTGTAGGCATCCCCCTGCAACCCTGTGCCAGAACTGAAAGCTGCAGCCTTCGAACACCTTCTGACTCTCGTGCTCGCTGCGCACAGGAAGGGTGAGGACTGGATATCCTCTCTCCCCTGCTCTCCCCTTGCTCCTGCCGGGAATTTAACGTATTCAGATGAAGTGTCAGCTAAGGCCATCTTAGGATCAGTAGCAAACTGGTGGAGGGGCGCACGGATGATGACATTCCCATCCCTCTGGGTACTCAGGTGGCCCTCAGCACCTCTCTCTCTGAATAGCTCGGTATTATTAGCAGCACTCGTTACCGCGCTGTCCCTGATGCAGTAAAGACAAGGAATGGACGCGTGAGAAGGCTCACCGGCTGCTAAATGAAAGAGCGGGCAGTTGAAGGCTGAGTCAGGAGCTGAACATGGGCTTCCTGCTCTCAGGCTCGTGTCCTGCCCATGAGAACATCCTTCCCACCTTATCCTTATCATCCGCCCCTCCCCTCATGGCCCCATCCAGTTTGGTTCTGAACAGCACAACGGTTACTAATATTTTTAAATATTCGACGTACTTCCATGGAGGCGACAGGCAGCCCGCTCTCACCGAATCTCTGATCCGTGAAGAGGCGGCAACTCCCGGCAGGAAAAGAACAATCCACCTTTTGTTATAGAGTGCTTAAACATCAAAGGTTCAATAACCCTAAAGGGAACTGAAATATTTCCTCCTGGGTCGCCCAATTTTAACTTGGCAACGATCTATGAACGCAGGACAAAATGGTGGCGGCGCAACCTTTTCCAGGAGGCTCCGCCGAGCTGAAATCCCGATTCCCAGGGGATTCCCAGGTGACCAAGACGCTGGGCCAGGGTGACAACCTTATTTCCGCTGCCCGGCCAGCGAGACACGACAGCGCGCACACACACACACACACCCCCCGGGGACTGAGGGATGGCCCCAACAGCCCCATTGCACCAGTATGCACCAGTATGCACCAGCACTCC
>KZ506755.1:107968-128740 GCA_002844005.1 Limosa lapponica baueri | reverse complement strand
AAAGACTGCTCCGAAGGAAGAGTAGTTCCTCTTGAAATATATGTAATTTCCCTTTTCTCTGGTTATTTTAAAAACTTTTTTGTTGCTGTTATTTTTTTAAAAAGCAGAACAAGAATACATTATTTTCTAAAGCACTGAGCGTGCACACATTTTCCTGGCCAAAGTTGCTAAACAAGCCGCAAAGTCTTTCTCGGACAGCCCGACCCTCCTCCTGCTCGGCTTTTTCTGTGTCTGAAACACAACCTACTGCGGAAGGGCTTTGCTGGGACCCTCCAGCCTTCTCTCACCGTCAGCCCCTAACTTTAGGCTGGAAGTAGCTTGCTCCTTCGGGGAAGCAAAGAAGGCGGCGACGAGAAGAGAAAAAGAGAAGAGGAGAAAGCATTTCCCACCTTCTCGAAGACTTAATGCTTTTCCCTTGGTCCAGGAGTGACATGATCCTCTGTGTTCAGGGGTAAGATACTTCACAGCCTTCTTTTAAAAGCTGTGGTTCGATAATTGTAATTGGTGAGATTCTCTGGGACGGTTTTTCGGCTGGTGTGAGTTGCCATGTGTGAGTGTAATGGACCGGGAATGACTTACGCTGGCTGAGCGCTGAGCTGCGCGTGTGCCTCCTATCTGTCTGCTGTTTAGATTCCGTGGCCAAAAATCATGGGACTGTAAAGTATTCCTGATTTCCGTGCTTTCTATCGCTGAAAAGCGACATGGAATTTAAAGTCTTTGGGGGAGTAAAAATTAGTAAAGGCTGGAGTGTGTTGTTCAGTGGTGCGTGTGTAGCACCAGCAGGGACACAAGCCCGAGGTCATGGGTGTTCTCTAATGTCCCGGTGGAAACAAACTGCTTACAGGGAAAAACCTCCCCAGACTTCACATGTTTTTGTCTATTTCTAAGTAAATGTTTATGCTAACCACATAATGTTGGGTTTCTATTGGTTTTAGGGGTAAGATTAAATGCATGTACATATGTGCAGACTTAGTCATACACAGCATTCTGTCCATGAAAGCCATAGGGGGCACATCTATAGATACACCAGCCCTGGTCAGTAAAACAGGTAACATCCAAGTCCCTTCTCCAGTACCGGTGTCTAGTACTGGTGTGTTGGCACGTCAGTGTCTGTGTGACCAGCTCAGGTCATCAGCGTGCATAAATACCTGGTCTGCAGGAATCAGCCAGCGTTTTTACACATGCTGCATATTTGGAAAGTGTCCGCGTTGGTTTCAGCCTGAGCCGCAATGTTGGTATCACCCATCCCGCCTGCCCTCGGTGGATTTTCCTCAGACGCAATGCATGTGCCTTCTTTTCTCTAAATGACTAAAGCACGGGGATTTTTCTGCCATTTCCCCCTCCAAATCTGTTCCACAGACAAGCAGAGATCACGCTTACCAATAAATTCCTACTACTCAGTAAGTGGGTTTGTTTTCGCTCTCATTTTCAGTCTACTGCTGCGGGTCCTATAGCCACAGCAAAGGGAATTCATTTTTCCACTTAGGCTTTGTGAAACCCTTATCTGAAGCTTTTCTCCAGGGTTAACATACCAGAGCTACTGCTTCCCTTCACCCACTAGGAACTTGTTATGTAGCCAGATGTGTAGACGGTTGTCTCTATATACCTTTCTTATGACTATCGATTGTTCAGTTTTTATTATCCTCTAGGATTTCATATATCCTGGACTCCATACTCTGCCTCCTTATTCAGACCAAGCTCCCACGGGAGTCTTGGGACGTGGCTGATGGAAGGGAGAGAAGCTCCACGCACTTTTTCTTGTACTATTTGTACTGTGTTACAAAGTTTTAGCTTATCAGCAAAGTAACTGCAAAGCTAACACTAAACGATATCAGACACAGCTGATTCTCTTGAACTTTCTTGGCTTTCCAAGGCTTTTTGAAACACTAACTGCCAAAGCACAGGGAAGTTCATTTGCCATTTCTCTCGAGACTCCACGCAGACTACCAGTTAGACATGCCAAATTTTATATATTTGTTTTCCTCCTCATTGCAGCTGTTCGTACTAACGCTTTACTCTGTTTGGTCCTGGTCCTCCACATGGCTCTCCCTCTACGTTCTTTCTTACAAATACTAATTATTTTCAAATACTTACTTTGCCCCATTAAAGGGCTGACTTTTTCATACCAGCATACCTTTTTCAACAAGCCCTTACCCCAGCAAACTCTCCTTACCCCTCTTGCCAACGTACTTGCATTAAAAGCTGCAGCCTGCCATTGCTTGCGGATCCCTCTGCTCTCCCTTCCCTGTGCTTGGAGCTGCTCTGGTCACAGCAACAGCTCTTTTTTTCTTCAACCTACATACAAAGTTGTTTCGGACACCAGCACCTCCCGGTCTACGAGGATTTCTAATCCCACCATGCTCCTTTGAGACTACTAGGACTTTTTGTAGTGGGGAGAGGGGCGCAAGGCGGGTATATAGAAGGGAAAGAGGAGGACTATCAGCACGGCCCGTCTCTGGCTGCAGTGGAAGAATCTCCACAGTGACTGCAGGGGGTTTGGGCTCCTTCAGCTTCAGGTGGCAGAAAGCATAAGGCAGCAGAAAGCAAGCACAGTGGGAAACCTCAAGAACATAGGCTCCGCTTCAAAGAGACCCACCGCAGTGGCTCTATAAAAGAAACCTAATGACAAATCCACACCGTTGATGGGTCTTTTGGAGGACCAAACTGTGAACTGGTACAGCCCTTGAAATTAAAAGCCTTCTGCAATGAAACAGGAGTGCATTTCCCCACATAGCTTTGCTATCTCTCCCTTCCTTCCCAGCCCCTTAGCCAATTCCTAATTTCCTCTCCAAAGTAGGTATATAAAAACAACAACAACAAAAAAAGTAGTTCCAAGCTAGGGACGAGAAAAGTTTTCTTTGTATGCCAAACCTCTCCCAAAGGGTAGGCCAGAAAAACTTTCCAGGAGAAAATCAGTTCAGAGGGATTTGGAATTTGGACTGCAGTATTCAAGCTGCGGGGAGTGAGCGCTGCAGAACTGATTTTACTTAACATCGGTCACGGTTGTTTTCAGCTCAGTGAACAGTTGGTATAAGACCACACCTGAGAGGGAATGCTCTGCCAACAGCCCTGTGTAACACCCCCTTTGCACAGCGTGAACTATTATATCAGTTTCAGTACAGTGAAGGGGCTGGTTTATAGCCCTCCTTGCTTAAAAAAGGGCGGAAATGGAGAGTCAGGAATCTCCTTTCCCCAGGAAGGCAGGTAGCTAGACGTTTGTGAAGACCATGACATAAAGAGGGAGATATCCAAATGTCTTTAAAAATGCTGCCCTCAACACCTACAAAAGTAGCTCAGGTAGGACTTAAAAGAGAACTCATGTTTCCCAACAGCGACCTCCAGGTATTAAACTATAGTCAGATCCATTGTTCTGTGAAAGCCATGGAAAACGCAGTCTCTCTGATCAAGGGCACCTGGTGAAGATAAGGGCCAGCAATCACTTTTATTAGCTTTGGCTTCCTACCCATGAATAGAAATTAAGAAATGAGGATCAAATACCATGAATGCTAAGTAGATAGCCTTCTTCATATGTCCTGACTTGACATAATGGAAAAAGGAAGAATGTTCTTTTCTAAATACCAACAGAATAGTGGGGTTTTGCCATGTATTCCACGGGCAAGAAGTGTCTCTGTAGATTTAATTTTACCAGTGCTTTTACAAAAAACCTTACTCCAAACCTACGTGGTTTTATTAGAAATGTGGAGTTATAGAACTGATCAGGTTATCTCGGTTCTACTTTTCCCCCAAAGCTCTTCTTCCTGCTCCCCATCCCATACCTCAGACTTGAGAAGGTGGAGCCATGACCGTGCAGCCATGATCAGGTTTACAACACATTTCTGTATGTACCTGAAGTGTGAGTGTTCACACACAGCACAGAGAAGGAGGAAGGTCAGAAGGGAAGTGCTTATGACTTCAGAGTCTCCTTCCACTTCTCTCTCCAGTGATGTGGGAGGAGGTGGTTGCTGCCTTTGCAACCACCATCAGCTCCAATGGTGCTGTGATGATCTCATGTCGAGGACTAGATTGTATTTCTCTGGAAACTCAGCCATCTTTTATGTGAAGTGTCTGAAAGAACGTCTCAAGCAAGTGAGCGCCCGTGGGGGATATAACACAGGACATGCAGCAGTACAGGGCACACAAAGGCAAAGAGCCTAGAAGACAGAAACTAATGGTTTTGCTCAGGAGATTGCCTGGGAATGAAGACTTCCCTGGCCCCCAACATCCATCCTTCCCTTGGAGCTTTGCTTTCCTTTAGGAATCTCTATACTGTGGAGAAGGAGCACCCATGGTCCACGAGAGCTCCAGGCTTCCTGAAACTGCCCTTAGATGCTGAATGGCTGCACTAACGCTCTCTTTAGGCCACAGAGGGATTAACGTTCACAGCAGCCCAGTCATGGCGGAACCTCCTGCTTCTATAATCCTGCAGGGATTACAGTCGCACTGAGATCTCCCTCGTGCTGTTGAATGCTAGGGTTTGTGTAGCACAGAGCCTTGGCTAAAATAAGAATTCCCATTATTCTACTACAAGATCAGCTCACCCTGCGTTCTAACAGACACATTTAGGATCAGGTCAAGCTTGAGCAGAAAGCAGGTAGGACAAATCCCAAGCTAGTCCCAGTTTTGCTTCTAATTATATTACAGTAAATGACTAACAAACCCACTGGCAGAAGAAGAAATGCTGCAACGTTGTAATGATGTAAGTGAAGCTGTAATGCTGCTCTGAACCTTACTGCTTCTGAAAATACATATTAAAAGGCAACATCTAAAAATATCAGGTTTCAAATCAACCGTAATTGCAAGATAGGCCACCTTTTACAAGGTGAAAGAGGTGAACTCTCCCTGTTTCTAAGGGCTCATCTTTAGCTGTGTAATCTTTTTCCCTCTTGACTCTTTCTCTTTGAAAGATAATCATATTAAGGATCTGTTTGAAAAAACGTAACATGTTGTAGTACAATGTATTGTGCACTGAACAGACACTGCAACCTGCTTGAAGGCAAGGAAAAATAGCAGAGTTTGCCCTTCCTTTCAGACCTCATCCTTTGCTGGCGGAGGAGAAGATCAGGAGACTGTCACTCAGGGGCATTGCGGTGGATTTGCCAGAGCCGATCATGCAGCCTCTCCCAGTTATGGCCTTCCAGGAGGAGTCCGCGCCTGCCTTTGCAGCTCCAGTTCCAGACAGCAACCCACCTCAGACGCGAGACCCTGAAGAAGACCTTCTCTGCATTGCAAAAACCTTCTCCTATCTGCGAGAATCTGGTAAGGCTCAACTCACAAAGTCATGGGGTCAGAAGGCTCCAGGGAGCCAGCTCTGCAACCTGAGCTCCAGGAGGAATCTCCTGATCCCACTTCAGATGGAACCTGGTTCTGTCATAGCCACGGTTGACCCTTGTGGATGCAGCAAGGGTATTTTCAGTCTTTACAAACTTGTGTCATGAAGAAATTTATTACTAGTGTAGGCAAAAGCTTCATCTTTTAGAACTGAATCAGGAGAAAGAAATGCAAAAAGGCCCCTCTTCCTCTGTAAACTGCAGAAGTAGTCATCCTCATCCCCATCCCAAGCCCCAGCACAGCAATGACAGGCATAGGTAGGAAACCCTTAGAACTTGACACGGTTTTAATTTCTGAAGGTCGTACCAAGCCTGGGCTTGGTTACTTCCCAGGCCCTGAACTCAGTAGGCTTTGTGGTTTCCCTAAATACACTGCCAGTCCTTTAATACGTTTTTTCCCTAACAAGTTCCTTCTTGGATGCTTTTCCAGGTTGGTACTGGGGATCTATCACTGCCAGTGAAGCCAAGCAGCACCTCCAAAAGATGCCTGAGGGCACCTTCCTGGTACGGGACAGCACCCACCCCAGCTACCTGTTCACACTCTCTGTCAAGACAAATCGAGGTCCCACCAACGTGCGCATCGAATACACTGACAGCAAGTTCCGCCTGGACTCAAACTACTTGTCCAAACCTCGCATCCTGGCCTTTCCAGACGTGGTCAGTCTTATCCAGCATTATGTCTTGTCCTGCACAATGGAAAGCAAGACTGAGGCTCCTTACCCGCCTCCGTCTCCTCTACCTCCCATGCAAAAAGAGATGGCAGCAGCTGCAGTACACTTGAAACTCATCCGGCCGCTCAGCCGCAAAGACAACATCCCCAGCCTACAGCACCTGTGCCGGCTACGGATTAACAAGTCTACAGCCGACGTGGACCAGCTCCCTCTACCCAGGCGGATGGGGGACTATCTGAAGCAATACCCTTTCCAGCTCTGAAGCATGGCCATTATATCTCAGGCATGACAGACGGGGACAGAAAATAAGAGAACTTTGTGTCTTTGTCCCGCTAAAGTGCGGCATCCAGTGGGCACAGTAGAGACCTGGTTATCAGCAGAGACTGCATCCATCTTTCCTCTCCCCTTCTCTCTAAATCCATTCCAGCGCCAGGGAGGAGTTGGTTGTTTCAGTGAACAACGGGACACAGTCTGAGCTCTGAACCTCAGGCCGCGCCGACAGTGGCTGTGAGAAAGTGCTGTAGGCATGTGCACACTACTTGAATTTCAGAGTTGCTGTGAGACCGGAAACGTTAACATTGTTATTTTCGCTATTTATTTCCATGGCAGTTTCTCTCCTCATGGTATTTTAAAAGCACCTTTTACTTTATTGTTTTTTTTGTTTCTTTTCCTTTTGTGAAGTTAGAGATAGGATAAAGGCTCCCAGCCAACTGGCAGCCAAAAATCTGTGGGAATTTGGATTTGGATTCACATCCAAATAGTACCTGTTTGAGCCTGTCCCTGTAACAGGTCACAGGAGTCCACATCCAAGCTCCCCCAGGCTTCTGGGGTATGTAGGACTCAGATGACTGTATCTAGACCCACCTCTACAGAGGTAAAGGATTTATTTTTTTTCCTTCCTTAGCTACAGGGGGCTGGGTCTGGTAACCTCAAAGCACATTGGTAGCAGCTTGTGCATCTCCCAGAGATGCATGCGGCATTGTAGGTTGTGGACAGGAGACTTCTTCGAGGAAGCCCTTCTGCCTTGAGAGCTCTAAGCGGAGATTCTGGATATTGAGCTTGGGCCAGGGAGCACTCATCCCATTTTTTTCCATCTTCTCCACCCCCAAAGGAAGTTTGTGACAAAACATTTAGAAACAGAGAGATCGGAAACCCAACTTTCTTATTTGCAGGCAGAGGGATTTGGTGTCAGAGCACTCTGCATTTGGCTTGTGTTTCGAAAGTGCCGTTCCCTGACACTGCCCTTGTCTTGTGAGACGTGGGGCAAGAACGGGGTCTCCTGGACTAGGGGTTCGGAGACAGCACTGCTGAGCTGCACCAGTGACACACACAGCTTCAGGATATTTATTTATTTATTTCTGGGGGGGTAACAGATTAGAAGCACCTCAGTAGAAAAAGCTGTCCTTCCTCTCTGCTAACACAACGCCAAACTGCCAGTTGCTCTGCTTCTGCCAGCAGTATTCACAAGCCACATGGCTTCAATCAGAGCTAGGCTCCAGCACACACTGGAAACCACAATTCAATTTTTCTGTTTGCCAAGGTCCAGACCTCTCCTCTCCCTTTCTCTGACTGGCATGTTTGTTATCCTTAATTAGATTTTTTGCTCTGGGATACTTCTTGCACCCCATCCCTTTCACACCCCTGCAAATGAAGCACAGTGGCTCTCCCTTGCTCCTTTGTGGATAGAAGGGATAAACTGATAAACTAAAACTGATAGAAGGGATAGATGGGATCTGCCCAAAACCAAGCATAGACAGAGAAGTTGCCCCTTCCTCTTCATTCACATGATCCCATCACCTTCCCAGCCTGTAGGAGCCAGTGAGTGAGAGCAGAGAAGGGAACAAACAGGTCTAGAGAAATTATCTTGTGGCTTCTTTTGCCCCTAAAACCCCCAAACTTCATCAAGCATGAACCGATGTTAAGAATTCCTCGTCCATCCATCCCTGGGACTGTCTCTCTAAGGCTCTGTGAATTAGAAGAGACAAATCCCAGCAATACCTGAGGGTTGAGAGAGGGTGTGGAAAAGGATGGGATGGTGACCCAGGAGACAAGCTCAAAAAATAAGTGGAGTTTCTTCCACCCTAACTTAAAAGCTGCCCAAAGGGACAAGATGGCCTGATGTGCTTAGTCAATGTCCTTTTTTTTTTCCCTCCACATTTATACAAGTTTGTGCTCTTGAAGCTTTGTTTTTGATACTTTGATGATTGACAGCGTGCATGTGTGATGTCAGGTTTGCTTTTTATTATATCCTTCCCCCTTGCCCCATATGGCAGCAACCGTGGGAAGGTACTGAATCAGAATGAAAACTTAGAAGGCAAAACAAAAAGGAAAACTTCTTCTTCTTTTTTTTTTTTTTTTTTAAATAATATAAACCATAAACCACTGAAAAGGCTTCCTTTTATCCAAACACCTCGATCTGCCTGAGGACACTGGGAACAAGGAAACCACGGCTCTTCAAGGAGCAGCAGTGATCTCAGGAAGCCCACATGGCTCGGCCTCAGGCTTGGTACCTACAGCATGTGAAAATGAGTTTGAGAAATGTAGAGCAGGAAAGGGCGAGTTGTTCAGCTCTCTGAGACTTGCCTTCTACTTGATCTTCTCTCTGTTGGGGGTAACGAGGAAATCAAGCCCGCAGGTCTGACCTCGTTGCCCCAAGAGAGCCCAGCTAAAATGGCAGAAGTGTGTAACGAGAAGGAATGCCTGGTTCATCGCCCAGCAGGACGGTGCAGAGGCCAAGCTGAAGGCTGTGAGCTCGTGTGGGCAGGGACCATCTCTGTTATATGTCTGTTCCGCATCTAGCACAATAGGGTTCTCTAGGTGCTACTGCAATACAAAGAATAAACAATACAGTTACTCCAAAAAGTCAGTTTCTTCTATCTTGAGACAGTTTGTTAAAAATCACTTGACTTGGATTTTAAATAAACATTTTAAATATATTTTAAAGCCACTCGATGTAGAAGTCTTTGGTAAAATCCAAAGGGATTCATTCATTTTCTATTCACAGAAATCCTCCACAAGAAGATCAGACAAACTCTTCACCATTTTTTTTTTTTTCAGATAAGACACAAAAACCTTTAACACAAAGAAAAGCCCTTTGGATACTGGGAGGGTTAACACCAAAACCATCACCAGTGTGGGCCTGGTTTCTATCGCACACAGATGAGCAGTGGCAGACCCCAAGTCCCAAGTTAAAGGGCTGAAGGAACGTCCTTTAGTGATGTAGAAAAACAGAGGAATGATTTTTGTATTGCTTCTGTGTGCCATAGAAAACCATTACAATCTAGGGGAAAGGAGATGGAAAGTAACTGAGCTTTGGCAACTTGTTTACAGCAGGCTTCAAGTGTGCCCCAAAGAAAAACTCTGCTCATGGTAGTGTTGAAAGACGAGTTCATGAAAGGCAGACCACGCTCGGGATGGGAGACTCCCAGCAACAGCTTTTCCCCATGTTCTGCTGCCGCTGCGCCTCAGTCTCCCCGTCACTGCAGCCTGGCCCAGCACCCTTTCCCCTTCTCATCACCTCACGTGCCAGATGGCAGGCGGGGAAACCACCGGGGAGCTGGATCTGCCCCGTGGTGTCAGAGGGAGACAGAGGCCACCTCATCTGTCCTGCCTATGCAGGGAATACCCTGAGGCAACCCCACCACTGGCACACGACTCCACTGTGGTCGCTTCGCGCTCGCTCCCCAGGAGAGATGCTCATGCCACGGTCCCCCCGTCCCGCCCGAAGCCAGGCACAGCGTGCTCTCAACCACTGGAAACAATAAAATACACTCAGAAAAAAACCCAGAAGCTCAAATAGTTCCTTCTCCATCATTCTCCCTTTCAGAATCCACTGGTTTCAAAGTTCAAACTACTGCTTTAAAGTATTCCTGAAGCACGTGCTGTCCCTCCTGTGCCAGTCACGGGGTTGGCATTCACAACCAAACATCGTTTCCACCACCTCATCGACAGTGGGTAGATTTCCATGGCACAGCAACCAGGAAATGCTGGCAAGGGAATAATCTGCTCGAGTTTAACTTGTTAAACAAAAACAATCACATCCCTCTTGGTTTTACTTGAAATGTGGAAAGCGAGTTAGACAGGGCAGAAATAAAACACAATCAAAATAAGTGGAAAAATGAAAACAAAAGGAAGGAAAAGCTGCATCCATCTTTAAAAGGGAAATTTGAAGACCCTGGAAAATACTGAAAAGAAAGATGCAGCATTTCTGACACATCATTAAGTAATTTCTTAAATTCTTAGCTGGGCTAAACTCTTCCCCTAGCTCCAGATATGAAATCCTGCAGCTCACTTTCCGCAGATTGGAGGCAGAAAGGATTGGCAGGAGTCAAGCCAACACATAACTGCAGTCACACAGGGTTTTACTGCATGGGCTGTTATCTTAACGACTCCCACTCCTGCATCTTCAGCACATTTTGTTAAAGCAAACAGGTTCAAGTTCTGAGAACTCCTGCGCCAAACCTCCGTGCAGACTGAACTGATTTTTACAATTGAGTTCCACATCGCTGGGAGCGAGAGCATTTGTGGAAATGCAGACTGACCTTTATAATCACTGGAGTACGGCTGCAACACCTCTCCAGGTGACACCTGCACGGTTTGCTGAGCCAATGCAGGACAGTTTGGTTGGATTCTCTCTTGCTTTGCAGGTTCTGACTGCAGATAGACACTTGGATGTGGAGCCCTCCCTGAGAGTCTAAAAAGCAGATCGATAGGATAGGGAATAGAAATCCCAGTCCATGACGGAAACCATGCTACCATGGCTCACTGCCACAGCAGAAATACCCTGCAGTTTGTCAGGCACATATGGTATTATTTTCTGTCTTAAATAGTCAGCCTTCTGAAACAGCAACGCATGCAAGGGAAAAATAACCCATTTAATGTGCACATGTTCCTATCCTCTCAAACCTCCTGAAATCTTATTCTTTTTCCCAGACGGTCTCCGGTGCACAACTTCCCTCAGCCCAAGCCAGATGAACCAGCAAGAAAAGAAGCGAATCAGCAGAGTGTATTTAATTCTCTTACAACATACATGGTCAGGTGTTTCAAGCAATTGACCTACACGGCACTTCTAGTCCAAATTCCATTGCCTCCCCACTGCTATCTTTGAAATTAAGAAAATTAAAATTGAAATTAACTGGACATTGCATGTACAGCTCTTCTGCTCTGTCAGATCATGTCCTCATGTTCAAATCTGTCAGAAGCCTGTTATCACATTCCTTTCCTGTCTCTCCCTAACGACTGCCGAAACCCTTGCAATCCTCACAGAAATGCACCATCCTCTTCCTCACCCCTGAACTCAGCAGCAGTCCAAAGGTCTGGAGCACAGGGGAGAGCAATATCCAGTAAAGATGTGCCAGAGCAGCTTCGGATGCCAAATAACATCTTCCAACTCCGTTCCTAGCAGCATTGTCACAACATCCCTGTCCCATCTGCAGTGAACCCCACCTATCATTCACAGGAGAAAATGCAAGAAAAAGCCACCAGACGAGGCAGCTCCTTATGAAACAAACCAGCCAAAGGTAAACACAAGATATTATTTAAAGAGATCTGCCCTGTCCCTGGGCAGAAACATTCATCCTTTTGCCCTTTTCTGTTCATAGCAACCTAACATTAAGTTTTCAAGAGGGAGCACAAGGGAACCCAGTCCTGCCAGTATTGCCTAACGGCATGATAGCAAAAAGAGGGCTATGCAGTTGCTAAGTGCGTTGATAACACGTTCAGACTCAGACTAATTTCTTTTGAGACATGCCTATTTTCTGCCCACACCCAGTCCTGCCTATTTTATTTTTTTTTTTTTTAATAATCACGGGTGCCAGAGTGTCAGGGAATAGGAACACGTGGCAGCATGGTTTTATCTGGAGGTTAATGCTGCCTCACGTGAAGCCCACTTCGATCTGCCACTTACGCTCCCCGAGAAACACGACGATCTTGTGTGGCTTCTGCTGCACACTGCGCAAACAAGTAAGGCCAAGTGGCCTTCGGGAGCAGGCACAACGCTGCACCACGGTCACACATCCGTCATCACCTCCGCTAGACATTGAAAAACAAGTTTAAAGACAAATGACAAAGCCGGCCTAGGAATAAAATTAGATTACAGGTTTTCAGTATTCACATCACACAGACGGATGAGTGTACACAAACCTTCCCTTCTAAATTTTAGCATGAATTGTTTCTTTTTTTTTTTTTACTTGAAAAGAAGTCATATTGTTCAAAGGGAAAGGCTACTGGTAGGCAAAATGTAGACCAGGCAGAAGAAAAAAATTGTTCTAATGGCTTCACTGTTAGCCTGGGCAATAAACTTCAAAAGGAAACTATGAAAAGGATTCCTGTAAGCAAAATACTATTTGGGTTTTACATAATAACCCAACGTTATGTTACGCCTTAACATAATAATCTAGAGGGCTTTTGGATTGGGAAAGGGGAGGGAATACAACAAAGCTTCAGAACTTCAGCTGATACTCATTGAAGATGAGATTCAACAGAAAAGGAAATTTTACTGCAAGTCATTGGTGGCTTAGTCCTTGCAATTTCCTTTTAATCAGCTGTGGTAGGGTCCACAGCTGGAGACGTGTTGTTGGGCTAGGTGGTCCCCAGGCCAGCGCCACATAGAGCTAGTCTTGCACTCTTGCAAAATCACCATTTGTATAATTTAAATATAGAAAAGACCGGACCCCAGAGAAAACAGCTTGCCCCAGCAGAGGAAAGGATCCAGTCAGAACTGCTCCCAGTACCGACTGGTACTTAAATACCAACCTACACTTGCAGAAAAGGGTTTCCTTTTGTGAGCAGGAACCACTCTCACCCTTTTGCTCCTCTTTCTCAGACCTTACCGGCGAGGGTTTTCTCCCAAATGCCGTTACTTCCTAAATGCAGTGTAACTGCACTTTGCATCAGCTCAGATTTGAGTTGCAAAAATGAATACAATGTCAGTTCTTGTAAAAATAGCTATTTTAAGAGACTGCTCTATATACACAGGAAAGGCATTTGCTCTAATGTACCCCCATGCAACTACAGTGACAACAAGAACTTGGAATAATACTGGCTCCTGCAGCATTAGATTGCCCAAACATATAATCAGAGACTTGGTATTTCTCAAAAACCTAGGATATAAATATGCCAGATGGAAGGACAAAGGAAAAGCTGGTCAACCAAAAATCAGTGGCAGAGCTCAGCCAGGACTCGAGTTTCTTGGCCTCCAGCCCGGCAGCCTGCGTAACTCCATCATGTGATTGCCTCCATCTAGAAGATACGCTGCGACTTTTCCAGAGTCTGTCACAGAAGCGCTGCTCTAATTGAAACCTGTAAAACGAATCGGGCTAAATCCAGCTTCGTTGCCCATTGAGTGATGGGAACTCATTTACTTCAGGGCTGAATTTGGTCCCCTTAATGTTCCTAGTTTTCAGACAAGGATTTTATCCCTGGTGTTATTCTGGCATGAATTTGTCACTAAAGGAAATGGTAACAGAGAAGTGCAGCTTACTTAATATCAGAAAACCTCTCCTTCACACACTGCCCCACCAGCATCCAGAAACCCTAGCCTGGACACTTCTTTTTTAAAAGCAAAAGGAAAGCTGATCATGCATTTCACAGTTAAGTTCTGGCTTCCCTTGAATTCACCTACAAATACGCCAGTCAGAACATCTGCAATGCCGCTCCGGGATGTATGCATTAGTCCATGGAAAATTGAGTGGACAAACGTGGATTGTTCTCAGCAAACTCATTTCACATCGGCTAAAACAGAGCTTTCAGGGATGACGAGCCCTAAAAACAACAGATCCGGATTATATTTGTGACAAAGAGAAAGCAAGACTCAGCGCTAAGCTCCTGGGACGCCCATCCCATCCAACTGGCCCTGGCTGCTTCTTCTTTAGAGTCTCACTCAACGCAAACCGGGAGAGCGATTTAAAAGCTGATCAGAGAGACTGCATAGTCTTTAATGTCAGGGCTGTCTCTTCCCTAGAACAGCAATATGGTTTGAAATCTAGTTTACAGAAGGCAGAGCTGTGTTTATACTTGTCAGAAGTTACCCAACTTGGCAATGATTCTTCCCATCATGCAAGTGTCATCGCAGCCATTGCCAAACACTGCCGAGGCAGAGTTCAAAACACTACCTCCGAGCCTCTAAATGTGGGGAAGAAACATGTTGCACAGTGCACATGCTATGTGTTTGCACATGTCTGAAAGTGTGAATGGGTAATAAAAGGTGTTGTTATGATTAAAATGTAAATCTGAAACAGCCTAAAAATTGACCTAATATTATTTCCAGGGAACTTTTTGGAAAATCTCTGCAAACTCTTTTTGAAAATACCTCCCTCTCTTCTAAGCCCTTGGGTTTGGAATGTTCCTTACATTCTTTTAAGGCTCTTTGCAATTCACCCCTCTTTAATTCTCTCCCCTCCAGCCCTGTGCTATGAGAGTCATCTTGGCTGAGAGGCGCTGGGCAACGTTTTGGAAAGAACACACACAAAATAGCACTGTGAGACTGCTGGAACACGCCGGATCAGCTGGGGGCTGATGGGGACTCCATTACTACACTTTTCTTTCCAAGAATATAGCAGACTGAAGGCTTCCCTGTGCAGGCAGAACCTTTTCTTGCTGACCAGATGCTGAAGAGCGAGGAGAGGGGTTAGTGTGACCTGCCAGGCTGCTGACTCAGGGCTATTCACAAACAGCAAGAGCGCGCACATGTTGTAATAACCTTGGTGCCTCGGGGTACTGAAAACTAGCTGGGAGGAAGAGTTTGGTCATTAAGGTAGTGGTGAAACACTCTGCTGAGAGGTCCTTGATTCTGTTACAAAGCGAATAGCTGCACTTTCCGCTTTCGGTGCAGATCAGTCAGATGAGACAAACCGGACCAGCGTGCTGCTCCCGCAGCTGCCTGTTAGTCCATTCAGTCTATCTCTCTTCATCCACACCGTTCTCTGCCTGACATACTCGTGCACCCCCAGGCTGCACATAACCTTGTAGCTTGGCTCGGGGTTCAGGGAAGGACCTCACCCTGCCTTGCCAATCCGTGCATCAGGCAGGGAGGAGGCCAGATCCACACGGTCCTGGTACGTGGGTCCCTCTTGCTCGGATGTGCTGCGTGAAGAAGGCACCTGAAGGTTATGACTTTTTTACATCCCTTAGCTCTCTGCTGCCTGGCTGTGTAACACAGCCTGCCTTACCTGAAAAGCTGAGCCTTTATTACACAAACCAGTACAAATCAGGCACGCAGCCAAAACCAAAATAACTCACCTTAGTGTCACGTCACGGTATGACGCGGACTCGTGTAGTTAAGTGAAAATGTCACATGCTGGCTTCTGTTGTTTCCTAACATAAAACTGTACTAGCAGATTTTGACAGAAAGTATGCACTGAACATCATGCTGGTATTACTTCTTCATATAAATTATGGTTTCAAAGGGAGGGTCAATCACAGCCACTGGAAGGGGAAATACTCCACTCAGTCTTGGATGGGAAGAGAGGTGAGTTCAGATCAAGATGGTCCACTCTATAATACAATCAGATAACCCCTCCCACATGTTATCAATCCAGACCTACATGACTAATAAACAATAAAAATATATTATCTTGCTTGTGCTGCTTACCCCATTTGCAGGAGGCAACAAGCAGGATTTTGTATGTTAATTTTGTATTTTCCTTTTGGCCTACTATCAGTCTAATAATCACCTTCTTTGTCTCAGGTCTTAGAGGAATTAGCTGATGGAAGAGCAATACTACTGTCAAAGAGCTTCTTAAACCAAGGACGATCCTTTTCCTGTGAGCCAAAAGAAACTTTCTCTTCCTACGGTTGGGTTAAGGGAAATAGGTAACTGTCAAAAGAGCTGTGTCTTAATTATCTCTTCCCATTCCCCCAGCAGCAGCAGCCAGCATCTCTCTTCAGCCTTTTACTTAGCTGGAATTAAAACCCCAAAGGCTTACAGCGAATGCTGTATATGCTATAGTAATCCCTATATGTAGCATCATTAATTCTTACTGGAGCAGAAACGAAAAGCTCTCAAAATTCTCTCTGCAGTTATTGACAAAACAAACGACTTTATGAGAAGGGAACGTGTTACGGACACCGGTGGATTCTAGGTAGCCAGATATCTCAGCTAACGACCCAACAAATACCAGATGACATAGCTGGCTGAGGTCAACACTCCTCATAGGTTCACCTGATCAGCTACAGAGATATAAATATTCCCTGTGCCTCGCTGTTCCAGTATATTTGCTTTCTAAGATGGGTACTTCAAAAGACAGTATCACGGGAAACAAAAGTAAAAAGGAATTATTTTTTTTACCCTTGCTCTCAAGCCTTCCTATGGCTGACACAACCATTACAGCACGGCTGTTTTGGAGGCAACTGATGACTAAAGCCTACAAAAGGAAGCACTTCAAATTATGTCAGGGAACACTGATTTTTCATGTATCTTTTGCCTTGTAGAGATGGCTTTTTGATGCAAAGGGAGATGAAGTCAAATGTTGTGTTATGGTAGCAACCAAAGGAAAAGGGGAAAAACCAGGCCCTTTACCATCTCTGTCATTCGTGCCAACTGGAACCACTGCCAAAGGAAGAATCCACCTCATTACTGTGGAAGACACCCCCAAAATCATACATGTGTGTTTGTGTGAAGAATGCTAGCGATCAAATATTGTGCATACAGACTCTCTTCAGCTTCAGCTTCCAGCCCCAGTTTCTAAACCTGGGGATCAGTATGTATGCTGAGACGATTCTGTTAAAAATCAATAGAGAGAGTGCGCTGAAACCTTACTCCATGGGTACAAACCTCTTCACCTGCCCCCTTACCCTGAAAGAATCATGGCTGGGATACTTTCTAACAGCAACAAGGAAAAGGATGGTGGTACATGGATACTAGCAAACCCATAAGTAGCTAAGTATAGTGGAATGGCGAAGACATCAACAATCTGCACAGATATTTGGCTTTTTAAATTTGATTATTTAAATCTATGAACCTCAGCAGCTTTTTTATTTTTTTCCTCTTTCTTTTTCTCCTCCTTTCCCAGTTGAACAATGTGCACCTTCAGGGAACATAAGGAAAACTGGCAGATAAAGGAAGTTTCCTCTTTTGTTCCTCTGAGGCAGAGAGATGTTGGGGCTTTGTGTGTCATCTCCGTGGCCTCCAGTGGGGAGGCAGGAGATGACAGGCTGAGGACACAAGGACTGAACGTACATCTCCTACATGGTACTTGACAGAAGTGCCTGGATGAGCGGAGTTTTCGTGTCATTCCTCCCTTCTGTTCCCTGTGCTGGTGATCTGCTTCCACATCATCAGAAAATACCCGAGCGATACAAAACCATCAGTGGTGACCAGCCTGACCTTGAGACACACAAAGGCAGCTACAAAATTCAGCAGCTGAGGACAAAGTGGGACTATTAAAGGTACTTCAAACCCTACACAGTTACCAAGTAACAATTTAATGTCTGTTTTAAAATGACAGCTCTCCCTGCAGAAAGTAGGTCATTCCTTCAACGTCAAATTCAAAACAGACAGACCAAAGCTGCGTTCACTTACACCAGTTATTCTAGCTACCAGGCAGCTCCTTTTGCTATCTTAAGCTACAAGTGATCCTTTGCGCCTTATTGAAAACCCTTTGAACAACCCAAGAGTAGAGGATGTGCTCAAATCATCCCTGCATCCCAGGGTTGACACATCACCACCGGAGGCTTGGCCGGCGGCGCAGAGACAAGGGCTGCCCGTGGAGCTCCCCTGGGCGAGGGGGTGCGGGGGACCGAGCCCAGCTCCCGTCCCCCGGACCTTCCTTCTCTGACCTAAAACCTCGGCTCGAATCCTCACCCAGAGCCACGGGACCGGCTGGGAACCGCCGCAACGGGAATGCCCTTTACAAGCAATGGGCAAAACGCCTGTCACCAAAATTAATGCGGCTCTACCCAAGCCCGAAGAGTCTCCCGCAGTGCAATTTAAAAACAACCTCAAAAACAATTCTGGAGAAATGATTACGGCCAGCGCACAAAGGGGTTGGTTCTCGGCGCTGCCGCCTCTGCTGAGGTCAAACCGATACAAGTAACCTTAACAAAAAGAAAGTCAGGCCCAAAGCTACTCTGTACAAAGGTGACTTTTTCTTGCCCTCTGCAACGCTGCCTCAAATCTGAGCAAGAACTATTTTTAAGTGGCTCAACCTCCCTTCTTCCCAGCGCTGCCTGAGAAGAGACGAGTCCATCAGATTGGTAGGGCCATAAAGGAAAGCACAAGCGACTTTACTAAATCTTTCCTCTTGTCCCCAGGGCAATCAACCACAAAGCCCCGTGCAGAGAAAAAAACCCCATATTTCTAAGCCTGGCTTTGTAAGTAAAGCAAAGCTGTCTCTTGGGCTCCTGACCACATAAGGTCTTCCCTCTCAAATGGAAAACCCTCTGACTCGACCTCTCATCTGAGGGCTCTCACCCTGTATTTTTACTGGTTTTCCACGAACACAAGCGCTTTGCCTGCCGGGGTGCTAACAACAGCCACCTTCTCCCACGGCGGCGGCGGGGAGCTCGCGGCTGATGGGGATGAATCACAGCTGCTCTTTGGAAACTGGCTCTGATTTAGCAGGAGCAGGGCAATGTTGGAGTACCTGAACAGGTCTGACTCCCCACGTCAGCTAATAAGCTTTTCATGGAAAGTTGGATTCTGTTACTAATTACATCTAGCTACACCCTTCTTATGACAAACACTTATTCCACCCTGTGTTTGCTTGACAGAAGATGACTAAGATGATTTGCTTGGAAAGAAACCAACTACAAAAGAGCATTTCCCTCCTGCTATCTTCATGCACCGTATCTGATTAGTTTCATTTCCCTGTGCTGTTAAATGTCAAGTCCTTTTGTTATGTGTACGCTTACTTTTTTGAGTCTCCAAAGCAGACCACAGGAGCTTGGAAAGATTATTTTCCAATTGTACTCACCCTCCCCTGCTTGGGAAAGTACTTTTTGCCTCTTCCGTATGGTGCATTAGTATTTTGTAACCTATGCACAATACTTTGGACTTGATCTTCCTCCCTTATTGGGAGGTGCAGCTCCCAGTTAAGCCACCCAAGCAATGGAAGTGTGTGTGAAAGGGGTGTCACACCCACTACGTGCAGCAGTGACTGCAGACAGCCTAAGAAAAGGCTTTGATGTGGGAATGGAGGAGCCAGTGGGTGAAACTCACGTTACTGGGCTGCTCGTGCATCCTAGGGTGGGAAACGAAAGCAGAGCCATTTCTGACTTTTCACTAGCCAAGAAGCTGAGTTTTATTTGCTGCTGGTTGAACAGGACCCATCCACAGATCAAGCATAACATCAATAGCAGCATGTCTCTTTGTTCTACTTAAACTTTGAAGAACCACCTATGCAGCAGGAAAACAATTCAGGTCTTAGTGCTGACGGAACCCGCAGTCTGAGACGATGCTCGCCCTAAGCTACAGGAGTGGGAATCAGTCCTGAGCGAGTCACTTTTCAGGGCAATAGTTTGTCATGCCCAGAGCCTGGCAGAGGATGGCATAACCCCTCACCGTCACCCCAAGTCCCCCACGGTTCCGGTCTCAGTTTCAGACAGAAGGTAATTAAATTACTTCAGCGAGTTAGTAAATAACATAAAATCAACCTCTTGGAAGGCACTGCGAGGGCAGACAGAGCAGCGAGCACGCTATAAATCCAGGCACTGCCTTAGTGCACTCTGACTTCTTGATAAAGACAAGCTGCTGAACTCAAGGCAGCTGAAGCCGATGGCTCCAAAGGTTTGCCGTCGTCCCGCTGGGCACACACTGCAACCCAGACTGCTCTCATGCAAAGCAGGTGCCTGCATTTCCCTACACAGCAGTTTCAGCCCAGCAGCACCCTGCTTACTCAAGTCTCGGGCTGCGCCCAGAGCACCCTGCCCTCTGCGCTCAAAGGCAAGCAAGCTGGGGGGAAAGCAATCTCCACATCTTTCCTTTCCACTGCTGTCTTATTTCCAGATCGTAGCACAGGCAGATTTTTCATTTAATTTTAATTCCCTTAGGCCTCTGCTGTAAGGTGGTATTTTTTCCTTCTTCCCTGAATGCCCTCAAACACTAAGGAAAAGGTATTTGGTCCAGACAAAAGAAGGTACAAGCTTGAAGTGCCTCTGTAAATACCAGAACATCTGTGGGATGACCTTGAGCCAAAAAGATGAGAACAGGCCGTATCACCAGATCAGCCCAGAAGTCCAAGCCAAGGAAAAGACCAAATCACAGCTATGAAATTTACAATTCGTGTTTGTTTCTTTAGAAATTGAGAGGCAAATACAGGACGAGTAAAATAGTGAAAGGGGAAGGAAAACATCATACAAATGGGAATGCTACCTAGAATTAAAGATCTATAGTGTAAATAAGGAGTGGACAAGTTATCTGCTGAGCTTTTGGAGCTCCAGAAACAAAAATGATGCTGGCAGTACCTGCAGGGTACACAGAAAAACCACGGAAGGACGGCCCAGTGCCTTTACCATGCACGATGCTGCAGGAAGCATTAAGACCCCACTGATGAAGGCCACAATTGAAGCTGCATGCAGCACTGTCACTCCCTCCATTTCACTATCAGGCTGCAGAAAGGAAACTAAATGAGCTCTTGAAACCACGCAGTCTCAGTCAGCCCTCCCCCAGACTGTCGGGTTTCTGTGGAAAGCCCATTGCTCCCTGGGGTCATTTTCATTGCACTTCAGCTCTTCCAGGAACTCAGACATGCTGACAGCAGTCCCTCCTCTGCCAAACACCAATCAGAGCACCGAGGGAGGTTTTTCTAAGGAAGCTAATTGAACATGGTTTATTAAAA
>KZ506755.1:78297-93446 GCA_002844005.1 Limosa lapponica baueri | reverse complement strand
CAGGCTCTCCTTTTTTTCCCCTTCTGAAAGCTTAAAGCTGGGGAACCTTTGGTATCTTTCCTTCTTGTAAGACTCTCAAACTAGTACTTGGTTTTGTGATTCTTGCACAAGTACTGTTGCTGGCTTTGTCTACCTGTAAGCAAGTGAAAAAACATGACTGTTATCTCCTGGCTGAGGCACAGGGCCATCACTGCCGGGATGCAGCATTCCGAGGCTATTCGTAGCTAGCAAGATGAGCAGTGTTTGCTCCTGCTAGGGAGAAAAATAAAAAAGGGAAAGAACCTTTCTATCATCTCTGCTGTCAGAGTAACAGAAAACTATATGCTCAACCCAGGCCAAAGTGTTTCATCTTCTTGTAAAGTTTTAATTTGCAAGGGAGAATGCAAGTTGCCTGCATCTCAACGGAGCCTGGTCATTCCACGCCATCCTACTGACCTGGACAGAAAGCCGAACTTCCCAGAGAACTAATCCACGTCCAGTTCCCTGGGACAAGTTATTCACTACCAATGTGAGTAAATACTCAGTCAACAACATGCATCCTGGGTTGGAGGAAGGAGTCCTGAGTGGAGTCTCCTACAGTCACGCTTCCCTCTCCTGTCTTTCAGCCAAACTACAAGCACACAAATAAACACGGGAACCGGGTGTCACATTTACTCTCTTTCGAGCTCCTTCTAGCGTTTTCAGAGAAACAAAATGGACTAAACTAAACAAAATGGAAAGGCCTGTTCATTTTCGCTTGTTCTCTAACAGCAGGGAGACACAAGCTAGCTGATCAGTGAGACAACATTATAATTATATTACCGACCTAAAAGCACACATGGGTGGTATCGGGGGCAGACGTCAGGAAGTCCGCCAGCTGCTACAGTCTGATCTGGAGCTGTGCATGGGAGTGCTACACCAAACCCAGCTCTGACTTTCTATCGTCGTGTCCTGGAAAGGCACACTGCCAGTCAGGTCACTCTGGAGATAAGCAGGATCTTTTAGGTCTCACACAGATCCTTTCTCTAATATAAAGGCTTGAAAAAATTGAGCCCTGGGGATGACTAGCAGCTTGAACTTAATTTATGTCGCACGGAGCGCTCTAAAACTAGGCTGTGATGCAGAGAGGAGGACTATTTCCAGGTATTGAAGAGACAGCTATTCCAGTAACTCAGCACTCCCCTCCCACTCCATCAAAGTAGGTGAGTGAGCGACACAAGGCTTATTCCAAGCGCTCTGAACCCAGGTGTCATGTCTCAAGAAATCAATAGACTGAAATGCTGGTAGTAGGGATGTCGGGGTAGAACGGTTGCATGTAGCTGGTTATTGGCCTCCACACTGTTGACCCTTTAGAGAGTCATATTTTCCAACCTCTGTCACAACAAGGGCTGAGAATCATCTCATTTATTTTTTTTTTAGGGAAAAAAAAAAAAAGAAAGAAAATCATAGACGTCATAGACTATCTCATCATGAGAGAGAATTCTGAATTCAGAGCCAGAGGCTTGAAGAAGAACAGTTAGTATGCAGAGAGCTAACAACTTCCAGAGCATCCCCCTGATACCGGAGGGAGTTTAGGCTGGTGCCGGCTCTCAGAGGGCCAGCAGCAAAGCAAGCCCAGCACCAGTGCCTAGAAGATGTGTTTTCAGCAACCAGCCAGCTCACAGGACAGGATTTGTGCCGCAGCAGCTGTGCCCACCCCCAGCTCCTACTCCTTCTCTCCATTCCAGGCTCAGATGATGCAGGAACAAGCTGCCTGTCACAGGTGGGGGACCACTTGCATGTGTTTCATTTGTAGATATATGATGGGGTGTTTCCGAGTTAAAAAGTACAAAGCAGCCACATAGTTGAAAACGTTGAGCTAGGTCCTAGCTGTCTCAGCAAGCTAAATACAACCCTAGCCACCTCCCCAGCACGGAGGAGCAGTGAGTGGTTCTATTGTGCCCGGCTGACTGAGCAGCGCTGGCTTCCCACACAAAGTAAGGACCAGGAGCACGGGGCAGGCGCTACCGTGGCTTGGAGGCCATGGCTGCCTTGACTTCCCTGTTTCTGTCATGTTTTTTTTTTGTTGTTGTTGTTGTGATCTTGGTGCAGAGACCTAAGGAAACAGAAGTCCTGGGAGGAAGTGAGTCAGGAAACCTGTACCGAGTCACGGGGGGGAAGTGTGACTCAGAGCGCACGGTGCTCTGGGCGCCCTGGAGGAGGTGATAAGATTGTGTAATCCCCAAGATAACTTGCAGCACATCCTAATTCTGCTGATCCTCCCAGGGGAGGGGTGCCTCTGCTGAGTACTGTACATTAGCTGATTTCTTAGAATAAACTGTGACAGCTCCCTGTGAGCTCATCGCGTGGGAGGGGGGATGCTGGGCTCCCTGCCTGCGCTGTCAGAAGAACGAAAAGCTACAGAAGCACTGAATTTATCAAGAGCACAGCAAAGACCTGGCAAACCTCTTGTTTAGTCTATTTGTTCTTCTTTCACAGACAGAGAGGGCAGGGACAGAAGTACTTGAAAGGCACAGAGGAACCAGCCATAAAGCAGAGGGGGAAGATTTAAGAAAGAGAGAATTTGAGAAAAAAGAAGAGGACAAATGCGGTGGCAATAGGAGGGGAAGAGACAGTCTGCGTGGTCAGGACTTCTGAGGGGACAGGCAGGGAGAGAGGTATATGAGATACCAGGAGGAAAGAAGCCAAGAGTGTAGGCCGAGCAAGGTAAGCGAGGAGGGCAGAGAGGATGGAGAAAAGATGGGTAGGGAGAGTCATCTTAGGATTGATGAGGAAAGTACAAAAGAAAATGCCCCTGAGACTGAGAGAGAAACGAAAAGTTACAGTGAGGGAAAGAGGCCACCATCCATTTTGGGTTCTCAGCACACACCAGAGGCAGAGTTCACATTTCTGGGTCTCTGTTCATCTGTGTAAGGGCCACTCCTGAAAAACAACCAGAGCCCAAATGCAGGGGGGTGGAACGAGATACAAAAATCACCCTTTTTCAGCCTTACAGGATTGTCCTTGTTTCCCCACCATGAACACAGCACGAGCAGCGTCAGCACTCAGCAGCTCAGCCCTTTGCCTGTGTCAGTGCAGCACCTGGTGTCTCGGGACATGAGCAGGCTTCTGGAAATTTCTGCTGTACAACTAGAGCTCCCAGGCACCTCGGGGAGCTTGATGCCAGCTGAACTTCCAAACTCCAACCCTCAGCACCCCAGGGACAAAACCATGCCTAGAGAATGGCTTTTGCAAACAAACTACTGAATATGATGGAAGAGAGAAGGAAGCGCTCACTGCCCCAGCGCAGCCACCGCAGCACTTGCTGCTGCTACATACCGGCTTTCACAAAAACTTGTCACCGAGTCAGAAAAGGTCCCCTCCTGTCCCAACCCACTGGGGTCAAAATGCACTGAACAGTCACAAACACAGCACGAGTTAGGGAAATCCAGGCTGGGTCATACAGAAAATTCACTCTCGAGAAGTATCATTTTCAGAAGGGACTGTTCTGTGCTTCCCGGGAGAGCTTCACGCTCCAACACGCAGGTAACACCCCGGGGCTGCAGCTGCACGGACGCTCTGTCCATCCGAAGCGGATCTAAACCATATTTGAAGTGCTGTTCCAGAGTCCTAACTGTGGACAATGTGGCACTAAAAAATACCATACAGGCTTTCAACTGCAAATCTGCTGTGCTGTTTATATTTGAGTCAGGAGCCCGAAGTGATCAAACCCTCAGTTTCAGAGACTTTTACCCCCAGTTGAGGGGCAGCAAAGATGCTGGTGGAGACTCAAAAGACCTAAAGCCTATTTCCATTTCTGCCCCAACCTGTCAGCTGTCCTCAGACAAAACACAGTGCGTCCTTGGGCTCCAGGTCCCTTTTCTCCCTTTTTTTGCCTCGCTGGTATCGAATGCAAGCATCCTGGGTGCTGGCTGCTGGAAAGTACATGCCCATAACATTAAATGCATCCCAGACTGCAAAATGCTTAATGGTTCTGTAATGGAAAGAATAATGACTACTTTAAGTTTCAAGCCTGGTATTTCTAGGACAAATGTCACAGCTCATGTGACCTAACATCCCAGGGCAGCGAGCCTGGGAAGAAGAGCTGTGTATAGGAACCACGTGCAGGGGAGCAGGCAACCAAACCTACAACTTCTGGTAACAAAAACGTGACACTTTTATCACAAAACCCAAGTGATAGGAAGATCTTGCTCCTCACCTATGAAAATTCAAGGGTGCTGGAAAACCAGTTTGTTGGAAATTTGTGATTGTTATCATGAGTTCAGTGGGACCCTATACTGTAATTCCTTATTTCACTGTGACCATTGTGTTATTGAGACATAGGACAACTATATTTTGTTCCTGTAGGTGGTATCTGTAAGGCCACAAGTCCAAGGACCCAAACTTGGGGATCTTTGTTTAAATGATGTTTTGTGAGCCTGACTCAGCTGCTGACACCTCCTCACCACACAGGATGCCTGCGCTCTTTTGCAGCGGCTCTGTTTTTCCCTTTGAATCTGTTCTACTAGGAAAGCATCAGGTGGAAGAAGAGGTCCTTTTTCTAGTTACTGTTTTTCAAGATGCTGCCTGGCCGAGATCAATTCCAAGAACTGCGGCAATCGAACAAAGAAACTTTTACAGGCTCAGCAGCAGCACGAACATCACTGCTCTGGCAACTTCCCACGCTCTAGCAAGAATTTGCACAAACCAAAATGAGACCACACGCAAGAGAAGAGCTGAGCAACGCATGCAGGGAACTGCCAGCGCCTGCACCTTCGGCACCCCTGCAGTCATGGGAGGCGGCGGGCAGCCTCCAGCACCGTCATGCTTCCCCAGTAGACGTGCTCCAGTAGAAAAACCTCCCCACCGCTGTTTATCCAGGCAACTAACCAAACCGCAGCGCTTCCACAGCGGTGGCAGAGGGAAGGCAGGAGATAGGGTTTTTCGCTCAGTTCCCTCTCAAGAGGCCATACCCTCGGACAGGATTCACATATCACAGCCTCTCCTCTGCCTTGCAATACTACAGGTTGCTGACTATGAAGCCTGAACCTTGAACAGCAGTAAATAAATGTCTTTAGGGGACAGGATGGGGCAAAGCAGAGACTTGAAAGATCCCAGTGCTTCAGCCCCTCTTCTTTCATCCCCCCATGCCAGGAAAAAATCAGTCACTTCCATGACCTCTGCACAGGCATAAAAAGCATCTCAAAAAGTCATCTCATTACATTCAGCTATCAGTTCCAGCTTAGAAAGAGTGACTTTGACACCCCAGGTTACCCCAACCCCTTCTCATTCTCTCCTTCCTTGCGTCTGCTTTGACAGATGCCTATGTTGGTGCTCATGGTGAATTTGTTTTCTCTCCCAGATTAATGCACTGAGGAGCTGAAATCAGGGGCCAGTCTTCATTACAGCTTGACTGAGAAAGCTAAGTCCCCAGGCTGACCAAAATCAACCTGATCCCCTGTGTCAAGTGAGAAGTCTAAGCCAATTTTAGGCACAGAGGTAAAGGAAGGGATTTTTTTTTTCTCCCCTGAATAAAGAAAGCCAAAAACACTGAAAGAGAAAAACCTTCAGACTACTTGTCTTCAGCTAATTGCATCCATGGAAATAGCAACAGAAATGCCTACATCTGCTATGTTCTGGTCACCTCAAGCTGTTCTCTGGATCTCATCAGATACATCACAGCCATCAGACTCAGACAAATTTGGCACTGGGGCTAAGGCTGTGACAGTCACAGCTGTGGAATAACAAGCCTTGAGTCAGCCTGAAGAAAGAAGCAAATGAGCCGGTGCATTTCCAGTGATCCTGTAATAGTTTGTGTTTCCAGAGATGTCTCTGCCTGGGGACCCCACAGGCATTAATAAACCCTTATGATCTCCAGCTGAACCACAGTATCATCCTCTATCACAGGGGACACTGAGGCACCAGAGACCACTGCTTGGCCCCAGTCATTCAGCAAGAAACAGAGCCAAATTACAAGACTATAAACTACGAACTCCTCCTCCCTATTTGTAACACAAATGGAGACCCTCATATAAAGTAATTTAATTTAACTGACTGGAATTTACCCTACGGCACGCATAGTCTTTATATGGCTCTAAAAGCACATTATCAAACATTTTGTGCCTCAGTACACAAGCACCATGCTGCAATTACCCTCTCAAGGTATCCCTTAACCAGGACAATTTTGGGGGAGTCTGTGGCTGAGAAGTTCTTCACACTCCATTCCTTACTGAAGCGCAGAGCCCAGGGAGGACATGGCCACTGGAGCAGTCTGCCTGCCTCAACAACTGCTCATGCTTCAATTCTGATAGGCAAGATAAAAAAAATAAAAGGTGGTCCTAGCATAAGTCTACTGAACCTGAATTACATCAGGGACACATTTGGCTAATGATGCGACATTGTACTTCAGAGTGGCTTCCAAAGACATGGCCCCAGTGAAAAAAGCCTTTGTCCCTTTCTAAAAGAAAACATTCTGCAGCCTCTGCAGCCTCTCTTGGTGCAGTGAGGGTTAATCCAGGCTGGTGAAAAAGGGGGATGAAGATCAGCTCATCTTTTCCATTCAAACAGAGCCTGCAACAGAAAATGCTGGTTTCTCGATGCTCGATGTCTCATGACTTCCAGGAACAGTGAGCTAAACTCAGCTGCTCTTCCCAGCACCAGCTGAGGGGGCGGCAGGGGATGGAACACAGCCCTGTTCTTGGAAGGCAGGAAAAAATAAGGCTCTGGCAGAGCTGTGCAAACTCTCCTCTTTCCCTCCTCCCCTCCCCAAAAGCCTCTTTCAGCATCTCTAATTCCTCACGGTACAGCTGGGCTGGTTTTCCCTTTTATCAAATAAACATAAGAGCAATGCAAGAAAACTGCAGGCAATTCTCAAGCAGAGAGAGGTTAAGTTAATCAAATAAATAAATGATAAGCTCATCTCCATGAGCTCCCACATGCCCCATGATTTCGCTCAGTTTAGTGCATGACCTACTGTACTTCTTAACATTTTCCTGTTAGATAAACACAGAAAGCTACAGAACCATCCAGCTCATGGAAACTATTTTTGGCTGCTTTATCTTCATGCAATACAAATTCCAAGGCATGATTGGATATTTGGACTTCTCCCAGCCTGGCTGACTGTGAAGGGAGCAGACACTAACCTCATTGCTATTCTTCTGTGGAAACAAACATCTTTTAGAGATGACAAGTATCTGGCTTGTAGGTATAGTTCTCTGAATGAGATTCAGAGAAACAGAGCAGTCACCAGCTGCGAGGAATGTGAGGATAGCCTCGAGGCACACAAAAAAGGAAAACAGGAATCAGGCTGAGTTTGTTTTATGGTTCCCCACAAGCTTCCCTTGAAATACAAGGCAGCAGCACGGAGCCATGAGTAGCGGGAGAAACCCTGCTGCAACGCTTGCAGTCGGCAGCGCAGCTGGATGAGAATTCGCACCATCTTTTATACAGGCTCAAGTCTGGTCCTCCTGAAAAATAAAAGCAAGCCTGGGTGGCCTGTGTTGGTAGGCCTCAACTGAGCCCCCAGCAACCTGGCTCCCTCGTTGGGCATCTTGGCCAACGGGCCCGGGAATGAATGGGCCACGCAGCGGCTCAGACTAACAACTGGTCAGCCCAGGACAGGGCCGTGGCGTGCTGCCACGGAGGCGCTGCAGGAGAAGCTGGTCCCCGAGATATACAGTAGCTGTTCAGCAGATAAGACGTCTGTCTCAGAGCAATCAGTCTCTCACCTATTACAAGTGCTCCATGCACTTAAAATGCTGTGGTTTTCTGTTTGTTGGGTGGTTTTTTCCACCTGCTGGACAGAAGGAAAACCCAAATCTGCGTGGTTACACAGGACTGAAGTTCCCTGCAATGCCAAGGCACATTTAGAAGACAAGCAGACTCCATCCTTATCTTTCAAGGATTTCAGGGCTATTAAAAAAAAGGCACCCAGGGAATAGCATAGAAAGCAAGGCAGAGTCAGCAGCAAACTACAGGACCAGTTTACAGGTTGCTGAACATTTTCCACTTGCTGATTTCTAGGTTCTCAGACAGCAGCTAAGAGCCTGAAGCGCTCTGCTGTACCTCCGGGACACCAGCACGATGCACCATTTCTCTCTGCTACCTTCAATTAGAGACAGGAAGCGAGGAGTCAGGCATAGGCTCATTTTTAGCTGTGCAAAACTGCCATGACCCAGCTACTTGCCTATAAATCAATGTAGATGTGCTGATTTACACTCTGTCAGAAATTGGTTCATTAGCTAGAATTAAACACGGGTCCAAGCCACCCATTTAAATTCGAACAGTGCTCTTGAACACCCTGTTCAGTCCAGGAACTGGGATTTGCTTGGTGCCTTCCTATATTTAGCATACAGTAATGTAATTGAAGCAACAAAATTAGACCCACAAATAGACTGGTTTCTCAGTACTTAATCAACGACCTTTTCCTAGAACTGCAGAGGGCTGAAATTAAAAGAAAGGAATGTGTGGTAATCAGCCCCATGGAGGCAGGAGGAAACCACCATGAGTTTAAACTCCAAACATACATTCTGGCCAGCTGAATGTACCCTTGTTTAAATTAAATGTGGCTTCACAGGGACTCAGGCCGGGGATTGCACGGAACACTTCAGAGTGCGCAGCACACATCCAAGGAATTTCTGAGCAGATACAACCCTTATAGTCTGCAATTCACTGTCCTTGGACCCCTATCCTTAACAGACGAAGGAAATGACAGGTCTGAGGTACTTTTGCAATTAAGTGAATTTGTTTCTGTCAGCGACTTTTGTGAACAGCAACAGGTATAGAAAGGAGTGACTGAAAGACAAATCCAATGTACAAACTGCAGAACGCATCAAACGGCAGCCATCACGCTGCAGCACGTACCAACAAAGCCAGGAAAGAAGGCCAGAGCCCGTGGCACCGCGCTCATTCAAATCCACTATTAATAGATCTTACAAGATAAATTAGAAGACTCCATTTTCTGCCCTTTTTTTCTTAATCTCATTTTACTGAGGGGCTGAATAGGAGAACATTTAAAAAAATATTTTTTCTGTCACCGGTTTTCATCTTACCATTAAGAAAATCTCTTTGCATTCTAATTCTTCTGTAACTGCCAGAAGAATAAGACAAAGAAAATATTCTGTAAGCAGAAGCATAGTCAGACATTTAAGAAGTGCTGAAACGCTTCAGAAACTATCAAAGCTTGCAGATGACAGCGAATGAAAGGGAGCTTCATTTTTATGTATTTCTACAATACCAGCACCACAAACCTCACAGTGCCAGTTAGGACATGCAAAGACATGGATGCAGAGCTAAGTCAGGGGAAGGTCTTTTAAAAATACATTTTGGGGCTGTATTTTCTAGCTTTGGCAATGCCCTTGACCTTGAAGAGGTCAGTTGTTCCTCCCCATCTCTTCCGCTCACACTGTCTGCAAGTGTTCTGCAAACAGATGGAACAGCCCGACACGCACAGAGCGTGCCCCTAGAAACGTCCTCCAAACAGCTTTTCACAAAGAAGTTTTAGGATTGAATTTACTTCCCACATGCAGAAGCTGCTGACTTCTCTTGGCAAATTTTTCCTGCATAACGTGGGATCTCTATTGGATCAAGAGAGATGAGGTAGAAAGACGAAGAGTTCCCCTGCACTGGTTTCATACACTGCATTCCCACCCCCTGCTACTGCGGGCCGCAGGGGGCGGGGAGGACAGAGCAGGGAAAGAGAGAAAGTAAGCAGAGAAATAGGATATGGGCACCAGACAACAGTAGCATAAATTTAAATCAGCCATTGTGCCTTTGATTCACCCTGAGGCAAGACGGCGGAGAAGGCAGAGCCCAGATCCCCTCCCTGCCAGCACCCTGCAGTGGAAAAGCAGCGCTGGCTCTAAAGCTGAATCTAAGAATCACTCACTCGGAGCTCCAGATCCTACCAATTGCTTATGTAAAGCTGCATCACAGAAAGCGTTTCTTGTATGGTGCAGATCTTTTTTCAGTGCAGGTCTACAAAAGATTGCAGCATAATTAAGCTTCCATAAATATGAATAATTCCATTTGCGATTCCATTTCTAGTTCAGTTCCTTTCATTCATCTAATAATTAATATTGCTTTGACATCATCATTAAAGATACCAGCTTGATAGTAAGAACAAAAGATTAGGCTGTGAATCTTATTCCTAATGAATGGTGACGAATAATATCAGCTGCAAATTGCAAAGTGTGAGGGTGCAGATTGACTGCTCTAGCCCCCAAATTAACCTGGCAACACAAAAGCCTTGCTGATATTCACAGACACCAGCATTTCCTAGAAGAAAACCAAGAAGAAATCATTTATTCTTAAACTAGGAAACACTGACTGGAGACGTAAGTACATTTGAAAAACACAAGTCAAATGCAATTCAGTGAAACACACTCCAGCCTTTTAAAAAAAGCCAAGTTACCTTCCTATCAACGCAACGTTAAGGAAATAGAAGTGGAATTACCACCTCTGCTGTTGTGGTGATCCCATTCCAGCTGAGGCCAGCAGAGCTGGAACCGAGGGTAAATGAGAAGCTGGGAGGCAAAGCTGAAGGGGAGGTGGGGGACTGTGCAGAGGTATAGACAATAAATATCTTTTCGCATACAATTCAAAGCAGAATCAGCATGTGAACTAGTTCAATGCTTCACCCTTAGCCTTGCCACCTTCTCCTCCCCAAAGGCACGCTGTTCCTTTGAACAGGTTTTTCCTTACTGCGGAAGGAACCACGTGCTTTTGCAGCAAGGAGCTCAGAGGCACTGGTGGTAAATGGCACTCGGGTATGTCTTCCCTGTACCCTTGAAGAGTTTCCTTGGGCAGCATCTCACACTTTTATGCTCCAAATTGTTAGGTAGGAGCTGCCTGGGCTTTTGCATCTCATCCAGGCCTTCGGCCCATAGTGGGCAAGCCCCTGTCAATGCCCCAGGGGAGACACAGCCAGGACGTAGAAAGACCTTCCTATAGTTAATCTTATAAATCCTTTTTTGGAGCAGCTGCAAAGGTGGGAAAATTCCCTCAGCTCAGTGGCACGCTCCCTACAGAGCATCCGAGCCCTGCAGCTGGACAGTGTCATGGCCAAGCACAAAAGCTCAACAGTGAGCACACCTTTTCTTTAGCAGGGAGGCTCGAAGCTGTACAGACTCCACACTCCCTTCCTAACCCATCAAAAGAGGAATTACCATTTTAGCACCTGCATCGTTGTTCAGAACATTCCCAAAGGAAATTAATTCGTAAGTAAGCAGGAGTTTAACTCACCGGTGGACAAATTATCCAAGAATAACCAGCACGCTACCACCTCCCACTGACAGTTAATCCAAAATTGATACTGCTTTGGGGGCCGATGGCTTTGAATCTCAGCCAGCTCACTTCTCTCTCAAACCAGCAGCACTTTGTGGCCTTTTTTGACCCAAAGCCTTTTTCTTTTGATTCAATGGCTCCGAACGACCTATTCCTAACGAAGCTGAAGTGTCATTCTGTTCTGTAAGAGTCACAAGAGGCCTTAAATCCAGCAGGTACAAAAAGGGATCATCTCCCCCAGAGCTTTTCCCTAAGCCCACAGAGAAAGGACCTGGGGAAGAAGTCCTTCATTCTAAACGCCCCACAGGATTGTTTTGCTTGACTAATCCAGTTTCCCTTTGGGCATATTGAAACCCCAGCCAAAAATCCAGTGTCCTGGATTTCCCCAGTATTAAAAACTGCCATCTGCAAACCATCTATCTTCTTAGCACCTCTGCTGGGGCTCTTGCCTGCAAGTTATCTGAACATGTACTTTCTAAAATGCTTATTACCAGTCAGTGTTTTATAATACTTTTTTCTTGAGGCCTAATAATTTAGAAATTAATTCATTATCCTCCTGTGATTCTAGTGTATTATTCTGCTGTCATCCAAACACAGATCAGAAATACCTACTAAATGCTTCTACTTATTTTCATCATCATTAACAATTGCACCATTTCCATTTCAAAGAGGCCTTACACAATTCTTTTTCTGTTTCAAGCAGAATGTTTAAATACTTTATCGTCCTTGAAGATAGCAGCCAAGGATAATTTTACATTTTCCTTTTCATTTCCAGTTTTCTGCACTTCATTTCTAATTTATATTAACTGTGCTCCACTCTCCCTCCCCTTCCACATTGCTTTTATTTTTTTGTTCCTAATGCTGTCTTCAGCGCTGAACAACGAACAGCTTTTATGAAGATGCCTCTTTCCTGAGGGCAGAATCGCAGTCCTTTGCCATATAATGCACTGTTCCTAAAGAATACCTAATTCTAATATTGTTTGCCGTCTCCCCAAGCGTGACTCAAAAAGTCTTTTAACCTTGGGTAAATTATATGTTACATTATTAGTTGGGAAAGTCGTCTTTTTATTTAGATTTATCTTAAATGAGGTCACAGTCAAGCAGATACTACCAACTTCCAATCCAGCTCTGAAACCCTTTGCTTCCAGATGTGCTGGGGCTGTTAAAACACTATTCAATGATCTCTTGAAGACCACACAGCACATAAATCCTTCCACTCTGAGAAGCTGCACCTGCTGATTTGCGTAACCAACATGCATTTATCTTCTCTGGATGCAGATTCCTGGACTCCAGTTGCACAACAGCCACGGAGTCAATTTGGCAGCAGGGACTAACACGCACCTCTACCCCCTCCACCAAGTGAGAACATTTCTGCTCTCCTTGGCATGCTTTGCTTCTCTCCTCCCGCTGCTTTGACTGGGTGCTGGGCTGAGAGTTAGACCTTAAAAAAGTGCTCCCAAAATACCCAAAATGGGTGTGAAAGAAAGGGAAGAAAAATATCGTGGCTGGAATATAATAGAGAGGGATGAAGTAAGACCTGAATTCTGCACTGTGCTGATCATGATGCAGGCTGGCAGCTGGGGATTGAGACCCCACTGCCCCTGGGGGACTCCAGCAAGGACAAAAGGAAAGGCAAGGGGAGACACCATCAGTGAAAGGAGTAGAAATATCTCATTGGTCAACTCTTTTGGGGCAGAACCCTCCCAGGTGGAACCCAGAGCAGAAAAATAAGAATGGAAAAGGGTCAGATGGACAACTACTTTTACAGAAAAGCTTTTAACTTCTGGGACCACAGATATTTCATGCCACCCAACAAGAAATTGTTGCTTTCAGCAATAGATTGTTTGGTCAAATTGCTCCCTCCTGGCACCTTCACTGAACCATCCTGTGCAAAGCCAAAGCCAAACCCCCACTGAGTGGCCAGCCCCAACTGCGCAACATACCTGACTGAAGTCAGGCCCATCAACCCTTCTGTCCAGGAAACGGGGGTTTTCACTAAATCTCACTGTGGGAACACTTTTGGCCCAAACCCAAACAGGTACTTGCCTACACCTCTTGCTACTATTCCTAGGTCAGAGCATGAAATGACTCTTCCAAGTTCCTATATATATATATACACACAAGTGAGGTTGGAAGAGATCTCTGGGTTTCATTTAGTCCACCAAGTTACCTCACAGAAAGGATAACCTCCAAGTTAGACAGGGTTGCTCAGGTCTTTGTCCCTATGAGTTCTGACACACTAGGTCTGCAATTAGGCTGCAAAAGAGGAGACATATACGAATAGACCAAATACTGGAATAAACTGCTGCATTTGCAACTGGGCTTTTCCCATTTGTAAAGTGAAAGTATTGCTACAAATCAGGACAACTGTTTAACCACAATTCTTGAAAGCCAAACTGGTGTTTGCTCTTGGATGTGGAGAGCAGCCTACCAGCAGGGAGAACAGCCAAGGGCTCCCTGATGACCTTCTAGCTTCCTTACGTGGCTTCCAAATGGTGTACTGCATTCATAGGCAATCCATGAAATAATATAGTATTAAATAAAATTGAAAGTTTACCTTTTCAATCCTAGATAGAGTTACAGAAACAGCACAAAGTCACTAAAGAATTATCTCAGATTAACATACAACACAATCATATTTCTTTTAAAACCTCTTCAGCTCCATCCTGTGCTATACAAACGGAGAACTGTTCTAAACTCTGAGTAAATCTGCTACCATCCTGGTATGTCTGGTTTGCAAAAGGATTTTACGAAAGAACTAAGTGGAGAAATAAACCCACATTTGGTGACACTGTAGTCTGACTCTAAACTATCAAAACCATGGATGCCAAGGGGTAAGACTTTCCTTTGGGATTTTAATTCCCTGCACTAAGTACAGTATTAAGTACCTCAGAACACAAAGCATCCTGTAATTATCTACACATAGTTCACCCTGGTATGTTCTGTGGATGCTGTAGGCAGTCACTCACATGCAAAGTACATGCTAGAGTATGTAGTCAATATCCATTAGCATCCTACCGGTGCTTCAGTTCAAATCTTCAAGTTCTTTTGGGGTGTCATTTAGCCTCACAAGTTATTAGAAGATTGCTTTTCTCTGGCTTGGTTGCCTACACTATCAAAGGCATCCTTAAAAGGACAAAAAAAGAAAATGAGGAAGAGTATTACACTACCTCTGGAAGCAAGGATCTACCAAGTATAGGACAGGGAGGATGGATCCCTCTGGGAAGGAATGTGGATTGAGAAAAGTATATGATGGGAGGGTGCAAATGGGGAACTAGAGGCACACCTTCCTATATGCACGAAACAGCACATTTCCAGTGGCCACTGTCTCATGATCTGCCCTTGACTCCAGGACTGATAATGACGGCTGTTGCTAATACCTACGGCTGCTGCCTGTGCATTAGAGCAACACAAATCTGGGAACCCCTGGCACAGGTTACAACCGCAGGCTGAATTCCTCTTTGATACCACTTAAGCCAATATGAGTTCTGAGAAACTGTTGCCACATGTTCTCTCCATGACGCACTCCTTAACAAGCAGCTCTTATTTTGTGCTGGCTTCAGTTTCACACTGATTTCAGCGTATGGTCCCATATTCAAAGCTTTGCAGTGGAGTGACTTTGAGCCGGGTAACCGTGGTGATACCAGTGTCTACGAAGACAGCTCTACGCTCCTCTAGCCACATATGAACAATAGTACGCAGGGCTATTTTGTCTGTTGGAAACACTCACCTACACAACACCACCGTGAGGAATGTTTATGTCATTTGGGTTTCACTTAACCTCTCTTATCGGAGACAACTCTGTCCCAAAGCCTTAAAAAAACCCAACGCCTCTCACCTCTGAGACTCTGATGACAGCCTGGGTTTGGCAAGCAACCACCACTCAGGTCAGGTTAGCTGGTGGGCGC
>KZ506755.1:45631-56841 GCA_002844005.1 Limosa lapponica baueri | reverse complement strand
AATGTTCAAGAGTTAATAAGGGAATGAAAGAGTGGGGAGTGTGGGAGAGGCAAAGGGAAAGGGAGTAGATGTATTAGTGCTCATGTAAAGCCCTCACAATGTGCTGCAGCTTTCTAAACAGATGGAGTTTGCTGCTGCAGCTCCTACCTAATGGTTCTGGCTCTGCACTCCCAGTTCAGCCTGGACAGAGAGCCTGATAGCACCTGTCACTGTCTGGTCACTTCCACCTACTGAGTGCTCACCTCCACTGGCCCACCAACTGCCTCCATTCAGACTGGTAGACCAGATCCTCTGGTTTGTTTTCTTTCCTTTCTTTCCTGGCTAGCTATGGTCAGGAAGGGAACTTGCAACACCAGAAGCAGCAGCAACAATAAGCAGCAGCTTGAATTTAATCCTTCCATTATTTATAAAGTCATGATGTTGACTGTCCATTTCAGGGACTTCTCTCAGTGTTGTTTCAGGCAGCCCTACTCTGAGTCATCCTTCCCAAAGAAACAGACCTCAGCTATTCCCACGGCTGTCAAGAGACTGGGTCCTACTCCAAACTTAGCCTGCCGTCAAATTTTGTTCAAGTCATTTCACCTCCTGTTTTTCAACTTCTCCATCTGCAAAACTGGAGTAGCGATTCTGGCCTTCTTTGTAAAGTCTTGCATTTAAATGCCTTAACGTGGAAGTTCGGCATTTCTATTACTATCAGAAGCAACGTGCAGGTGCCAGGTGTTTATTCAGGTCTGCAAGCATGTTTGAAAATGGAATTGAACAGCAGTTCTTCAAAGGACACTTATCTGACGCACTATCTTTATTACAATGTTTTGATTGTTCCTGGCAGCATCCACCAAGCGTCAGGTGCTGTAGATTCAGACGGTGTAACACGTGCACTGATCCTTCAACGACTTATCACTCACCAGGACCGGGAAACGAAGGCTGCTTTGCTGTCGGAGATCAGAGCACCAGGATCCTGGGAAAATAAACCTGAATTTGAAGTTTGCAAGTTAATTATGTCCCATTATACCAGCAATGCATGTGCTGATATAAGCCAGAGTTTGGACCTATCATATAATCTGGTCACATTCTATATAAATTCATCTCAAGGCCAAAAAAAAAGTTAAATTATTTCTAGGTAAAATGGGTGATCTGCCGTGTTGAGATGTTGTATTTTTCATGAAGTATCTGGAGCTGTGAACTCTTCCCTGTTGGGTCCTGAGATTAATGAGTCACTTTAGCAGAGCAAACTAAAAAGTTTCATGCAGTTCTTCGAGGACAGTGAAACACTTCTACATGCTCTGCTGAACTTCCGCATCTCCGGATGAAGTCTGTGTCAGGAAACGAGGGCGTCTGGCACCGCATGGAGAGTTCCATGCACTGGGGAATGAAGTGGAGATTCCTTTTGCCACGCAGGGTTTTCAACAAGCTGCTCAGCAGGGCTCACCAGCAAAAAGCGTGCTGCAAGAAGAGTTATTTCTGGTACAGTTGTCATCTACTTTGGTTTTGGATGTGCAGAAACCTAGGCCTGTGGGAAAAGGAATGACCAGAGCTTTAAATCTTGCTAGGGAGAAGATGCCTCTACTTCCAGCCTGTAAAAGCAGCAATTTTCCAATGGTGATAATCTTACCAGCGCTAGTCACCCCATGAGAAATGCTTACCTGCATCGGAATTGTGACTCGGAAGCACTTGCCAGGCTATCTCAGGATATAAGACGGTTGAGATATTTGGAGGGACCCCCCATTTTGTTAAAGATTGGCTTCAGCTGTGGACTTTCTCTGGCAGAGTTCATTCAATGCATTGGGGAATAATCTACAAAGGACACAGATCTACACCTGAAGCAAAAATCTGAAGGTAAAAGAGACTTACTTGCCACAGAAGTCCTTGTGAATGGCACGAAGGACGAGTAGTAAGTTGGGGTGTGCCTGTAGCCAGTTCTCCACCATATTTGGGTGTCTGGGATCAACTTCCAGAAACACACTCCTGAAAGGACACATTTGGGAATAGAAAGTGGGGAGATGCACATATTTAGGTTGCTAAACTGATAAAAATTAAGGTCTGTTTTTCTGGATGACTACTATCAGTGAAGGAAATGAGAAAAACACAATGTCAGCAAACACACTGCAATCCAATAATCCTAAAACAGGTCATAGCTATCCATTCAAGATGCAGATCCCAACTGCCTCCTTCAGCAGGAGAAAATGTTGATCTTGGTGGGAATTCTCATGGTACTCCTCTGTGTAAGCAGTTAAACCCTTGTATCCAGATGTAAGGATCCCTCTTGAATCCCCAGCAGAGATACCACCAGTTCTGTCTTTCTGAGGCCCCCAAAGATTTAAAGCCAGAACGAAGTTTTATGATGCATGAACACTGAGCACTGGAACAGCACGAAGTTCCTCTTTGTATAAGCAGGGTGATGTTAAGTCCCACTAGCGAGAGCCATAAAGTACAAGTTAGTACCCACATTTTCCCACAGTAAACGTCTCCATAAATCAGTCATGAAAACACCACCAGCATTCAGACCTACACAGAGGACCGTACGAAGGAGAGTGCAGCTGGGGTAAGGGAACTCATCAGACAGCCTCAGTTAGGGCCCTAGGACTAGGCCTGGACACTGCAGGGCTATTTCCATCTCTGCTGCAGCCAGACTTTATGACACCGGCCCATTTCTGAGTCTCCACTCCCACAACAAGATGGTACCACCCTAGCTTACAGGCACGGGGAGATGATGGAACTGGTTACAGCCTGTGACAATGCAGCAAGATACAAGTTTAACAGGCAGAGAACAGAGACCAAGTCCCAGTCATACGCTCTCCTGAGAATTTCTAAAACGTCCCACACTGAATTCCCCCTATAAATTCACCAAACTAACTACAAGCTGGGTGTGGATCTCATTCCTGACCTTAAAAAACTTCCACTCCTCAATGGGGACTCCACCTTATAAAACAAGCAGAAAGGGAAGGAAAAAAAACAATCCTAGCAACCCCATGGGACCAATCTTTGTTGCTGGGAAGTTTTGAGGAGCATCTTCTGCTCTTGCGGTCATGCAAAGCATGAGGAACGAATTCTTCTGCATGCAGTATGCCTCTCAATACTCCTGTTCCTCTACTCAAAACAGCAGATTTTCAGTGACCTCTCTTATGCTGGTAAAATGTTTGGAATTTTCAACAAGAATGTCCTGGCACAACAGACTTTTGGGTATCAGCATGTTGATCTGTAAGCACAAAATGGATCCCACATGACAGAGAAGAGGAACAATCAGTCTTGGGTATTAACCATGGAGAAATTTAACATTTAAGAAACTATCCCTGACTGATCTTCTTTCTCCTGGGATATTCAGCATTGTAATCTGGAACAGTAAACAAGTTTCCCCTAATCAAAGGGTGGGAGGGAATTAGAGATCTACATCCATTCTCACAGAGTTCTGCATTCCTTCTCCTTCAATCAGTTTTTCTGCTTAGAAAGCTTCCCTTTTTTTTTTTTTTTTTTTGCAGTCTCTCTCCACTGGTCTCTTTCATGTTCTTTTAGTTGCCGCTTTGACCTTTAAAGATTCTCACTTCCCTAATAACTACGACATACCACTGCTGGTCAAGGAAAGCTCATGTCCCTTTATTAACCAACTTCAAGCTAATTTTGCTTACACACATGACACTTTTTAAACTGCTATTATTAGGTGGGGAGGGAGGGAACATTTTTGCAACTATTTGCCCTCCATACATTCATGTATGAAAAGAAAACAGAAGTTATAGAAGTGAGTGGACAAAAGACATGAAATTCAAAAAGAGAACAGTGCTTACCCAGAATCCTTCAGAAGAGAAGGAGCCAGAGCCAGAATTGTTTTGATGACTCTCATCCCATCATCTCCCCCATCCAGTGCATCAAGGTCCTCATAGCTGGAGTATGGGAATAAGAAGACATTAACAGCATTTCATGTGGCATGAACCGTGCCCTTGGGGATGCATTGCCCCACACTCCATGGAGCAAGGTGCACCCAACACACCTGAAGTCGTGCTCCCATAGCAGGTGCCAGCACCCATAGGTTTTTTGTAAAATGCAGGGGGGGAAGAAGGCAGCTACCACTGCTAAGAAACTTGCACTCAGAAAACAACACTGCTTGTTGAGCACAAGCAGAAAACATCCCCTGAACTCTTCCTGAAAATCACGAGCCAACTGCAGCCGGGGTCGGACAGTTCCAACAGGTGGATCTGTTCTCTTTGTGCCAGCTGGGCAGGCAGAGGGTGGGTTGTACAACAAGGAATCGCTCACTTTCTTTCAACCGTGCCAACAGCCAGGTTGCACTGCCTTCTACCCGGGCAGAGAGAATGAGGATGTAGCAAGCTCCACTTCCAGAATCTGCTCTGCTGCACATCTTGCAAAAGGGTGGTGCAGGGCTTTGTCCTGACATGCATGACAATCGATTCTGAGAAAGAACCAGGACACACAGAGTAGTTCCACATCCCAAAAGGGCTTATTCATGTTTGTGTGGGTGGCTTCGCTTAAGACAAGTATTGGGATGAGAACAGCTCACAGCATTTCCAACCAAGCTTTTTTTCCCATCACAAAAAGCTGCTCGGATACTTTTACTTCCTTTCATAAGCTCACACAAACTATAGGGGGAAAAAAAAAGGTCTAACAGGAAAAATGTTCTGAAACAGTTTTGGATTGGAATTTTGTTAATTTCAAAGTGTGTGCTTTTTTCATTTTTATAAATATTTAAAATACTGTGATATTGTTTCAGACCTGTAAACAGTTATCAAAGTAACACTGTATTATTATATACCATATAAACACAGCTACATCTACATACATGTATACTACATTTGCATGTTTCGTGTGCAATTGTGTGTAGTATAAGGAAGCAGACAGAAAACCTTAGTCAAGGAGAAGAAAAAACTATTTGTCTGATTACCGGAGGATTTCTGCGTCCAAGGAAGCCATGTCTTTATGGAAGACATATGGGGGGTTACTGACTATGAAGTCTACGGGACCCCAGAGTAGCAGCTGCTTGGCAGAACCTAGACAAGAGAAACAATCACAACCAGCTCTCAACCACAGCAACCTTCCCTATAAGCTCAGTATCAAAATCCTATCCAGGAAACTACCTCTCCAGACACATGCCCGTGTGTGTTTGACTCTGCTTTTCTCTGATAAAATTTTATCCCATTCTTTTTGGGACAGCCCGCTCTCTTCACTCTCCCATCTCGAATGCAAGAGTGATACAAAGCTAAGCACAGGCGAAGTATCATTTTCTAATACCAACAGCCCCACTTAGCGGAACACGTTACAAAGCACAGGACAGATCTGGAGATCTGTGCTCATCTGGATCTAAAGCAACAACCAGAACGTGTGAGAGCCCGCAGGGACCTAAGTGAGCGCTTAGACTAGCTGTCAGGATGCAGATTCTTCCCCTTATCAGAGCTGTAGAAGGACCTCTAATGAGCAAAAGAGCCAGGCCCTCCCAGCAGTATCAATCATCTAATGGTTTGCTCTTCTGCAGACAAGGTTTAGCTCGCTCCACTCATGCTACTGTCTGAACTGACACATACCAGCCCAAAATCAGACATCACGTAACCGTGTGAGCGTGGCACTGTCCTCGGGCCAGCCCCTTGGCACAGGGCTTAGCCATGCAGGTGCAATGCCAGCACAGCTACATGGCTTTTGGACTGAAGCTGTTTGGAGTATGGGCAGGACAAACTCAGATTTGCAGACAGGAGACCATGCAGACATACCTCTAAGAGGCCAGTGTTAAATTAAGAAAGGTGCACTAATGAATCTGCAAGGCTGAAACTCCTGCCTCCACAGCTCCTGGCTCCAAAACAGCTGAGGATGTACCTACCTAACTGGATAAGCCTCACCAAATGGCAGTTTTAACTGGTTTCAGCCAGGGAAGACAACAGGTATCCTTCCGTGGTTTAGCTCATCTAATTTCAGGTGAATAAGGCTGAGCATTTAATCTAACCTAAATATCTGGGCTCCCTCTAACATCAACAGAGAGACAGGCATGTACATGTTTACTTAAAGCATTCATGTCAGCGTGGAATGAATTACCCTGTGTATGTATTTGCCTCTGCGCAATACTGCTAGAGAGCACCAGGACTACCAGCTCAGAAACCTAAAAACAGGAACAATTCACCTTCTGACGTAGTCAGGGATTTCTCTCAGCTGGTCATCGGGCCTGGAAATCTCTGACAGGAAAAGCTTCACTGGTTCATTTCTTGCTGACCTTTTTCTCCTTTAACTTCAACACCCCTCTGACCCCTGCATCCCAACGGGGTCCTTTGACTGTCTCACACACCCAGCTCCCCATCACAGTAAAAAGGGAGAAAGACAAAAGGGATCATAACAGTGAAAAGAGTTACCGTATGAAACATCATGGTGGAGGATGTGGATCCTGTCCTGGAGTTGCAGCCTGTAAAATTTCAGATGCAAAAACAAAAAGAAGATAAATTATGAGGCACTTTTGTGTGGATTCATGAACAGCACATTCTATGAACAGATGACTAAATGTCACATCTCTTATCTGATACATGTATATCCTACCCCACTGACTGCAGCTGGATTCCTCTCAAGCCACAAGGGAAGTTTAGGATTTGCTTTTTGCCTGAGAAACAAAACTCAAAGCAAAGAGCACACTGTGCGCCCACGGTGATTCCAGGGTGCAGCTCCTGTGCACCCAAAACTTATATGTATCACCCCTTGCCATATATATATAGAGTATTCCCCCACCCTGCTGCATATTAGCTACATCTCCAAGGCCTCCCCCTGGTAAGCTCACTATCCCTGCAAAAAAAACCAAACCAAACAAACAAATAAACAAACAAAAAAACCCCCACAACACACACGACAAAATCACCTGTTTCAAATATTTAAACCTGCTGTTGTAAATGGAGACAACATGTTCACACACTTGCCACATTCTTTCTCCAGCCTCCTTGACAATCTAGATCTCAATAGTGTTCTGGCATCTGAGTGTATTTTCTAGGCATCTTTGGATCTCATCTCACATGCCAATGTTAAGGTGATGAGATGTTACTGCACACTACCAGGAGGCCAGCACATGCAGGGCAGCAAAACCCCCGTGCCAGACACAGAGGGAGGAAAAGGGACACCTTTAGGAACAGCTCACGCACAGAGTGTACAGTATAATGTATTTAAAATACACACTAGGATCTCTCAGATGCTGGTTTCTAACTTGTGATCTTTCTCATATCTCTGTGCACATTAATTGGGAAATACGTGTTATGGTCAGTGCCTTTCATCTGCACCCAAACATCCCCAGGGTGCTCCCACCAGCAGAACCCCTGAAGGCACGAGAAGACACGAACACCTCTCCTTTACCTGTGACAAGCAGGCAAGTAAGCATGCTGCCTTGCTATTTTTAAGAAACAGGTCTATAAACACATTGGTATTTCTTAGGGAGAAATCTCGGCCAAGATTGTGATGTGACTCACTGCACTAATCCGAGGTAGAACAGCCTGGAGACTGCCAGACTGCCACTGCACGGTGCTCTGGTCTGTCACAACCTGGCATGATCTGTCCCTTGCACTCAGCTTGCTACAGAATAGGCTCGCTGCCAGGGGAAAACAGTTGAGACAGTGATCCCCTTAAACCTTAGGAATCCTGAGCAAAGTTCCCTTGATGTTCCTGGCACAGCGAAAGTAGCCTCGGTGTTTGGTGACACCCTGATACTGCAGGAGAGGTCACAGAAACATATAGCGTGAGATAACAAGGAAGGAAAAGAACCTCTAATACTTCAGCTACATGGTTCACCCACCAAAACATACCTCCCTCTTCTCACCAGGTTTGCCTCTGGTTTTTGTGAAGATATTTCAGCAGCGTCAGAGGAAGCACTTTGAGAAGTCAGAAAGACAAGGCCGGTCAAGATTTGCTGGTGGAGAAAGACTCCAGGCTTCCCATAGGAGATGGCATTCCCTGACCCGCAAGAGCACATTGTGGCAGAGAGTCTGCATTGTCCCCTAACTCCTGTTCTCAATGAAGTCAGTGTCGACAGAAAACAAAACTGCCCAGCTCTTCCCAGCATGTTGTCTCCTCTCATAAGAAACCCACCACCAATGGCACAGTGTTTCTCCCAGCTCTTCAGTGTAACACCTCAGGGCTACCCTACAGAGTTCATAGAGCTGTGACAAAGGCCTTATACCCAAGTCCTACTTGCCTTTGGTGGGGGCCTACGGTACTGCCCTGTCGGCGTACACAGACATCAAGAAAGAGAGGGATTCCTGCATCTGTCTGCAGTGTGCCCAGACTGGCCACCCGGTCCTGGAATTGATTTAGTGAGAGCAAGACTCACCTAAGCATCTAGAGAACACAGCTGTGATAAGGGAGCTCTGAAGAGAAGGCAGGAACGAAGCTGGCTTCAGTTCAAGCAGTAACACAGCTTACCCTACTGGCTTCTCTCCCAAGAGCTACAGGGCACCATGCCACGGACAAGATCACAAGGACACAATGAAACTACCCACAGAGAGACATGAGGTTCTCTGGCGCTGCATTTACGCTCCCTCAGCCACTCTTGAGCCAACAAGCAATGTTAATAACAAGGCTATTTTTTCCAGATGCCAGAGCAATAACCTACCAAGGAGGCAAAGATCTGGCCTGTTTTTATTACATCTATGAAAAATTGCAACAGAACTTGGTTTGACACTGATACATCAGAAGGAAATCTCTGCTCCCCACACCCTATCACTGGACTAGGAGGCAAAGCGCAATAGTGAGGTAACAAGTTTGGGAAGGGCCTATTCCTACCCATCACTTCAGACTCACATAAGAGCTGGGGCTGAGTTGCAAGAAGTGAAGAGATGCAGCTCAGTGAAGCCAGAAACAGAAGTTGCCTGTCTCTGTAGGCCCAATGCTGGCAGCAGCTTGGGGGAAAAAAGCGTATGTGGGCCCTGTAGACAGAAATGTCAGTTAATGAGCACCACTTAAGACTCACAACTGCACTAGACTCCATAAGAAGTAGCAATAGGAATTGTTACTGAGACTGCTCCAATTAAAGCCTAGGGCCCAGCGGTTTCTGAGGATATGAACACATACTAGACCTATGTACCTTTTACAGTGTCTACAGAGACTGGGATCCTGGACTCAAACCCATACTGAGATTCTAGCTCTGGCACTTGCTATGTTAATGACAGTCCAGAATAACCTCAGGCAGGAAGAACCAATTGAGGAAGTCATGCTACTAGAAGGACAAGGTCAACCTGATACAACCTGATACAGTCTGACTTCAGGCACAAGATGCTTGACTCCTTGCAGGGGGGTTGGACTCAATGACCTTCAAAGGTCCCTTCCAACCCCAACTACCCTATGATTCAGCAGCTCCGAACATCCAGCCACAGCACAGGTGTGCAAACAGCACAGGACCCAGCAGCACCACTCTCACCAAACCCAAGACTGCAAGGAGAATGCTGAGGGACACCACACCAGCACATCAGAGTGAAGTGTGCAAGCTTGTATCTAGAGAAGCAATGACAGAAACAAGCACAGCAATAATGATACAGGGAGCCAGAGAGAGAAAGGTTCGGGCTATACTTGTCCTTAACCTCCTAAGTGACATACACATTCTTATCACCTGCTGCCTTGAGTTTCCCAAGGTCACAGAAAGGGATAAGAGCAGATACCAAGAAACACTTTCAAAACCCTTGAAAGGCAGATAGCATTTAAGTACTATTGTTTTATTTAGGCTATCGTCCTTGCAAAATGCATTCCCAAGTCAAAGGAAAAAATTCTCTGGCAAATATAAGCATTTTTTCTGAATTCTTACATGTTTTAGGAGCTCAATGTAGGGAAACCAAGGAAACACTCCCTGGTTTTCAGTGGCGATAAATATGAACCACATGCCCAAGTATTGAGGGCTCTTGGTCTTTCTCAAACAAAAATTTACAAAAAATGGGTAATATGTGGGCTTGTACCTATGTGCGTTCTCCCTGGTGAGATCCACAGCGGCCTTTTCTTTATCCACGGCTATCACCCGGCTCTGGGACAGAAAAAACAACAAGTATTACAACATCAAGGTTCCTGAGCAGACATGCTCTGCCAAAGGGGACACGCAAGAAAAGAACTGGCAATTGACTGTTCACTCTGGGCTCCTAAAAGGAATAGCTCATGAAGAATGCAGGTCAGGGCACTGATGGGATGATGAGTCACTTCTAGTAACACTGCTAACGTGACAGAAGGCGCTCTGCAACACTGCCAGCCACCTACCAAAATAGATAGGCTTCTGACTGAACTAACTCAGCTGACAACAATGGAGTCACACAAACTCGCATCACCTGATATGTTCATAGCTCCTAGCAATGTCAGACTCAATGCCCTGGCTAGTCTGGGGCAGGCACAGGTTAAAGGGAAGATCATGTCCTAGGCTTCTCCTCTCTAATGGGGACAGAATCCCTCCCAGCATTAACATAACCGCTTGCACAGAGGTTCTGGCATTCTCCATCTGTTATGCAGACACCTTTTGCCTAGTTACTCCCCTACAGTCCTTATACCACATTCACTGCATGTATTGACTGCGCGTACTTGACTGTGTGTCAAGTATTTGCGAGTCCTCCAGCGTAACATTAAGAGACAAGACTACACAGTTACAGATTTGTTTGACCTTCCATTCCACCTTGGGAAAAGTGCAGGCAAAGGCCTGACTTGTTTTTGTTTTGCTTAATGTTTTTTTAAACACAGATGTTGTTAAGTATTTAGACAGAAAAAGTATGCTCAAAGAAACTACTTTGCATTTGGAGATAGTGGTGTCATCACCCATCATTCCCAGGGGGATTAATTTCACATGAAGCTGACCCTTAAGGTGAAGGACACAGCTGAATACGTAAGTCCCTGTTGTTTTCTCAATTACCCCAGCACCAAATTCTGCCTGAAACCCTAAAGAGATCACACAGAGCATAAACTCCACTTAGCTGTCAGTGTAGCTACCACTAACTCTAATCAGTTAAGGTTCCTTATTTCTCTGGGCACAGCATTCTGTTAGTCAACTGGGAAAGGACTTACCAGTTACAGGCACAGACTGCCACAGCTCTTTAACTTAACAAGCAAGGAAGAGAGCATGAAGTACAGCTCAGGAAATCAGAGTAATTATACTCTGAAGTCATGAAGCTCAAGTATTAACCTTATCAGGTCACTGGGAGGAGAAGCAGAGGCATCAGCCTCTAATTCTTACACACCAAGTCTCGTGGTTCTACAAGAGGGTGGCCACAGCAATTCTCGCTCAC
>KZ506755.1:3470-16831 GCA_002844005.1 Limosa lapponica baueri | reverse complement strand
AGAATCATTCTGGACTGCATTTCCAAGGTTCTACTTGCTGAGTATCAGCAAAGTCCTTGAGGATTTGCTGTGTAACTAACCTTGCATTAACGCTGCAGGCGGGAGCTTTCGGAAACTATAGTTCTGGGCCTGACACGGGCTATACAAGTGCTGCAGTTCTTCTTTTGGTATATAACCAGATTGTTTACCTGCCAACAGAGAACAGAAGGTAGCGGCAAGCTCCCATTCCTCATACGAGGAAGACATTCACTAATACAACCACCAGAGGAGCCTACAGAAAGGAACTCCTGCAAAATTTCATTGCAGGCCCAAGGAGGAGTTTTTCCGAAAGCCCCTAAGAGAACCTGGAAACGGTCATAAGTTCCCAAGAGCAACATCCAGCCTTCGTAGTTCTCAGAACAAGGCTCTGGAGGCCAAAAGCCTCACTTTCTTCCCAGCACAGCCGCTCTTACTGGCTGACACGAGGCAAGTCACTGAGCATGCCCTCTTTGCTTCTTCCCTTTATACTGGGGAGGGGGTAACAGCACTTTTATGCTCTAGGAAATCTACAGATGAGAACCATAAAGGGAAGGTTCTTCATCTGCTCTTAAATTGCAACACATGTCCTGCATCCACCAAAAATGTGCTGAGCTACACTTAATAATAATACACCTAATACTCATACTACTACTAACACACCTAATAACAGGCCACTGGAGCACTTAGTGTCAGACGTGATGTGCTACCGAGCTTACACTGATGTATATGAAATTTCATTTGCAATTGTCACTTCTCCCTTCCCCCTGCTTTGGTGCGCAGTGACACCAGACTTGTGCACCTCCTTTCTCTGTGCCCTGTGCCCAAAATTTCTCTTCTCAGCTGTTCCTCATCCTACCAGGACTGTTGTAATGATGGTTTTCTTTCTCCTTCAGGTTTTGTATATCAGGAAGAGGAAGAGGTAAGTAACATCTCTTGTTGGCTGAAGGGAATTCAGTGCTTCAAAATCCAGAGAGAGCTAGGAAGGAGACAGGAAGAGTGTAGGAGATGGCTGGCTGAGAAGGCTACTGGGAATCAGCTGTGTGGGAATGAGACAGGGGTAGGGACACTGCACCCCTGGTATTGGCCCACCTTCTAACACCAGAGCTTCAAAAACTCCTCCGCAGCTTTGGAAAGGAAAACATGGTTGAGCAGGAGGAGGTTAGAGATCCTGCAAACTCTTCATGCTTCATCTATGAGATGCACTAAAACAGAGGAAAGGGTTATGAGTATATAAAAAAGCTGGGAACTCTTTCATGAGAGGTGTGACTCTCACATTTCAGCCATTCCCAGATCCCTGTTTTTCAACAGCCCAGCCCAATGACACTGGCCTTGCAAAGCTGAAGGTCTCTTTAGCTGCAGTCACAGCAACTGGCAGCAGCGTAGTGCAGAGATGCAGTTTTCAAGCCCAAGACTTAGTGTCTTAATTTCGTTGTTAAGCTCCTGGCTGAAAATAGAGAGAAGAGCAGCATACAAGGAGACACACATCTTGATTCTTCCTTCTCTGACAGCAGAGACCCTGGTGAAGGCCCATTAGATGTGGTACCTGCTCCCTGCCTGACTCATTGTGGCAGGCCTGGCCTGCCCATAGACTTTCAAGAAGTGCTGCTGCCCACTGTAAAATTTCCAAGCCAGACCCTGAAGCCCAGATCTGGGCACGGCCACAAGAGCAGCTAATGCTTGGCCTGTCAACATAGCGCTGCTGGAGATAATGGCTGTGTTGGCAAACCCATATAGAAGCAGGGAGGGAATGTGTCATCCTAACACTTGCTAAAATAGCTATTTGTGGTGACAATGCCAGTAACTGCTTGTGCGTTTCCCTCCCCAACCCCCCAAAACTCAGCTACAGCTTAAGGCAGGACTCAGTGTTTCCACAGGAGGATGCCCACCCACCCATCCTCCATCTCTGAGCTGCCCAATATTTAGGGAGACCCCTTGGGGTGATACTTTATAGCTCTGTCACTTGGAGCAAGGATACAAGAGTAAGAACAGTCTGTCCACAGGCATCAGCCTCCTATGAGATTCTAACTCTTTCCTATTTTCTATTTATTGTTTATTATTTTCTATTTATTTCTATGTAATTCAACCCCAAAGTTAAAGTACTACTGTTAAGCCACTGGAGCTGAAAGCGGACTTCTGCTGGCAGACATAGTGTGGCATGGCAGGACCGGCTGTTGAGGGCAGAAGGACAGGGGGAGAAGTCACAAACTGCCTGGCCAGTATGTTCCACTGTCTCTTTTGTCCCTGCACATAAAGCTTGATCTTTTAAGTTCTGCAGGAATTTAAATCCCTGTCTGACTCCTCTGTGCGTAATGCCTGCCAACATAGATTAGTGATAGCAATTAATCCCTGTAACTGCGCTCTGGGAATCTTCCACTCCTGCCAGCCGTGGAGTAGTAGCTTCTTATCCTCATCGCTGCAGGACAGGACATGACCCGTATCCAGCAAGAGCAACCAGAGACAGAATCCCTGCACAGCAGGGGAGACAGCCTGCAGGAAGCCTCAGCTGTGGGGTGGGGAAGGCAGCCTGAGCATCTGTCATTCCCATCCAACACTCTCCTTTCCCTCCCCTCCCACGGGCAGGTTGGAGAAGCTACGGCACCAGCTCATGCCCATGTACAACTTTGATCCCACCGAGGAACAGGATGAACTGGAGCAGGAGCTGCTGGAACATGGGCGAGATGCAGCATCTTCCCAGGCATCGCAGAGCAAGGTAGGCAGCAGGGAGCAGCAAGTCTGTTACTACAACCACTAGTACCTGCACTGCTTTTGTTAGAGTCAGAGTTTTTGTAGGGTTGTGGGGTAGGGGAACCATGTAAGACCTCAGGAGGACTTGCCCCATCTCTGCTAGCCCTGGAGATAGGGGGCTTGAGCATTTTGGAGTGCTTAGGATGGACTGAAGAGTCAGGCAACTAGGACAAAGAGCCTGGGGAGGCAAGGTGCTGGCTTTACTCAACTAGGAGAGAGAAAAGGGCAACTTCGGTAATTAAGGGTGAGTTTACTACAGTTTACCACCCCAAGGCACCACCAGGGAGCGGTACAATGAATGCCATTTTCTAGGGGACAAGGCTTCCATGCCCACAAAGCACTCAGGCTCCTTTGCTCTGGCCCTGAAAAGCAAATAATTTCCGCCCAGTTTTAAGTATCTCTTAAATCATCCTTTGCCTAAGGATGCAAGTGTGGACCAAGGCCTTGCTGAGGAAAAATCTGCAATCCTAACAGTTAACTGTGCTGCAAGCCCTGAGGAACGCAGGCAGAAAGCCTGCACGTTGTTGTGTCCTGGAACACCTGGTCTTGTCACCACTTCCAGGCCAGCCTGGCTGGGCACAGAGCAGGCACGGTTCAGAAAGAGAAAAGGGAGGAGAGTTCTCTATTTGATATCTGGGGAGAGAGGAAGAAGGCTTTGCTTTGACCACTTCTGAGTGCTCAAAGGCATGCAGTGTGCTGAGAAACGATAAGGACCTCAGAGACCACTGACATCACATTTCTGAGTTAGGAAGGAGCTCGATAGCTTGGCCAGTTGTTTTTGGTTAATGGTCCAGATGGGTCTTAGACAAGATGATGTGTCCTTCCCCCATCTACCAAGAGGTAGGAGAAATAGGGAAGAAGGGCTTCTCACCATCGTTTTCAGCCAGCTTCACAGTGTTTTCTGTTTCCTTTGTCACCATCACCACACAAAAAGCCTTTCTGAAACGCAGAGCCGGCAGGGATGGTTGGAACAGGTACGTCTCTTAGCCAGTGATGCAGCCTCCCCTTAGAGTAGACATCTCTCCTTTCTTGAATTCCTCTCCAGCTTCTGTGTTGCCCGTGTCTTCCCTTCCTTTTCCAGTTCCAAGAGCAGGAGTCCTCCCAAGTAGTTCTCAGTTTCCACACACTTTACACCTTCAGATAATCTGTAGGAAGCTTAGTGTGGGCAGAAAGGGAAAGAGAAGACAATAAATACAACTGTAATTATAAAATATTTACCTTGAGACATGCTTCCCACCCTGCTAAAGAGCACAAAGAAGATGTGTGTTGCAATCTGAAAAATAGTCAGCATATTCCATACACTGGTTTTGGGAAAGCAAGAAATACTGTTGTATAAAAGCAAAGGATCTTGTCCTCTGGGTGGTGCGTACTGGGAAAACACCAGATTTCTCTATTAGTGCACATAGAGGATTTGCCTTCAGGTAGTAAAGGGGGGAAATCACAAGGCCAGAGTTAAACTTAGCACAGTAAAAGCAGATCCTTCCTATAAAGGGACTGGCCAGCAGGATACCTCAGATCTCTCCAGAGCTTGCTAATGCACAGGTACCTCCTCTTAGCAAGTACACAAGATTTAAAGGCTTAAAATAATACGAGAGGGAGAGTCTAAAACAACAGCCCAAGTTCAGTCTATGGCATGTTTCCAGGCCTTCTGGATGTTTCACGTCTTTTCATGCTGCCTTGTCTATATAAATAGCGAGACTCAGTAATCCAATAATGTGGGGATTTTGAGCTGGCGTGGATGTGCTGACTTGCTCTCTGGCCTGTTGTATTTTGCTGTCACAGCCTTGTTAACAGCGTGTTATCAGGCAGCCTCCCCTTAGCGAGGGGCAGAATCTAGTCACAATAGTGTGCAGCCCGTGCCCCCAGCACACGCACCTGAGCAAAGGCGGACTTCGCTGGGTCTCATCTTTCACTGCTTCAACGCAGATTCTGCTGACAAGTCAAGGAGCCCTCCAGAGACCCAGCCGTCTTGTGTTCACAGACGTGGCCAATGCCATCAATGCATGAACAGTACCCGCCCCTGCTCTGGGATCATGCCGAGACTGGGGAGGATGAAGCCAACAAACCAGTGACTTCCCGCGAGCATGGCCGACCCACTGAGCCCAGCTGGTCACCCCGTTGGTTTGTGTTACAAATGGGCACGAGCACTGGGAACCGTTGTCACTTTGGGAAGCAAACCCTTTGTGAGGGCAGTGGGGATTTTTTGGTGCATCTGTTACCACTAAAAGTTCCTGAGCTCCAGTTTCTGGGCTGGTGCTGACCGATACCATCTACCAAGCTGCGTGCTTAGGAACAGTGCCTGCTTTATTGTAGATTAACTTGTCAGAGCCCACGTGCGTGCTCTCTGGGTCAGGGAAGGAGTAGAGGTGCATGTTTCAGAGAGCTTCCCCGTTGGCTTTGTGCCACCAGACCCAAAGGAAAGCAATGAATGAGCCTCTCTGTACAGTGACGGCAGCTTTGGCAGATCCTGGAGGGGTGACTGGTGGCAAAGCCCCTCTAAGCAAGGAGAGTGGACTCCCCGCGCTGAGTGGTAATCTGGGGCATGCCAGGGAAAACACATACCCTGGGCTTATCCCCCTTGTGGCACATGGGCTGCTTATAAACGTGCGCCCGGGGGGATGTTGAAGCATGGGGAATTCAGTAGCTTTAAAAAGTGAAATGGTGAACATTTGGCTGATTACATCTTAACTGAGGAAGTGGCTGAATACCCCAAATTAGGGCTGCCGTGTAGACAGAGGGGAATTCACACAGCTAGAGGCAGAGGGGGGGTCAATGTCTGGCTACGTGACTCTGCCACCGAGCTAGGAATAATGGTGTTTGGGCTGCAGAGAGGAGTCAAGTAGAACTGGGGTTCTGAAACCATGTATTCCCCTCCTGCTTTGGCTCAGGGAAGTTTCCACAGTGTAGAGTGTTATCCAGAAAAAAGATTAAGCCTTGAAGTATTCTCTTTTAAATAAGGAAAAACACGTATTGGCTCAACATTACAACAGCCCCACGACTGAACAGCCAGTTTGTCCATCCTTACCTGCCAGGACCTGCAGTCAGAACCTTCTCATCCTGCTGAAGGAAATGAGGAGCTTGGTGTTAGCCTCTGCTCGTGTCTCCTGCTAATGCAGAAGGTGGGACAGGCAGGTAAGCCAGGAGTTTCCCTGTAACCCTGAAGCATCTCTCTTCCTGTGCATCCTTCAGGGCTGCAGGAGGGAGAGAGTGCGAAGGGGTCTCTGGCTACCCTGGCACACTGCAGTGTGACATGGGGGCCGTTCTCTGCAGAGCCTTTTGGTGGCCACCAGCCCCGAGTGCTGCAGGGCAGCAGAGCAGCCAGGGGCCAGCAGCAGAGCCTGCATGCAAGCATCAGTACCCAGCCGTGCACTGATCACCTCCTGATTTTTTTGCAGTGCATACATTTGTCAGTCAGATCGTATTCCATCCACAGCACCAGTCAAAAGGGAATTGGGGCAAGCCAAAATTTGAATGCAGATGTAGACGTAGGCTTTATGTGAGGAGATGTTTCACTGAGTGGCAATTCAGGTATTGTGTGCTTTGTTGCCAGTAAGTTTTTGTTCTCCCAAATCTTTTGGGGTTTTTTTCTTCCCCACTGTGATTTTATTTTTCTGTGTTCATTAAATGCAGACTTTTTCCTGGGCACGTGCCACAGACCCCTGCAGTGCAGAGTTCCTTACCAGCCCTCCCTCCTTTACTGACACAGCTTTCCTCATGGCAGTTTTGCAGGGCTAAGTTGCTCTAATTTTTCAGTATCGATTTTAGAACTAGGGAGTTCTCCAAGTGTACTAGGGCCAGGAGCATCATTACCTGTGGAAAACAGCTCATCCTCCATAGCCAGGAGGCTCTCCCAGGCTACTGGTGTTTGCACTCCAGGAATGCTGCTGGAAGGAAGGTGCATGGGTGCAAATACTCAACGTAATCTGGTTTAGGGCCTTAGAAATGGACATTATTTGTGGGTCGTCCCAGAGGTTATGCCTACATGACTAGCTGAGAAGCAAATACATGACCCGCACACACACTTACCATCTCCTCCAAGTGCTCACTGAGGGCAGCCACAGAGACACAGGATTTCTCTTTTCATCAGCTGGCACGTTGCTGCAGCAGGACAGGGATGCAAGCGGCAGCAGGGGCTCATGGCTGTCCTAAATCGCAACGTTTCCCCTACAACTCTTAGGATTGGAACTTCCTTTGTTGTTTTAACCTCTGTAAGAGGCAAGTGTAAGCTGAGCTGTTTCCTCAGACCAACAGCCTATTTGTGCTCTTTCCCCAGCTCCACGTGCTGCACGGGCAGCTGCCAGCTCAGGTGCAAAACCACGCACCTTGTTCCACGTTAATGCTGAGATATATCTTGTATAACAAACACACCTACAGAGGAGTTCTCTTTAACCATTCTTCCTGTAATGGTAGCCTTTGTTCTGTGATGACCGCCCTTAAGTTAAAGAAGTACAGACAATAAGACTAAAAGAATATTACGGGTATTTGCTGGGCTTGTACTGGAGTGTTCTTTTAGTTCAGTAGCGCCTCCTCTCACAGTTCTTGGGAGTATATGTATAATTTAGCAGAAGCTTTATGATGTAATTTAATTCCAGTGTTTCTGTGTTTTAAGCATTGAAATATAATTAAACTATTTACATGAAATCTAGCGTGACTGTCTTTTTTGTCCCCCCATCATTTCCGTTTTCCACAGAAAACTGCTGGAGTGTATCCTCAGTACCTGTTGGTAATTTTTATGCAGTGAGTTCCCCTACTCTCAGAGGTTGAAGTAAGTGTGGAAAAACTTGGAAGGACAAGCTTTGCAGGGGTCAAGGTTTAGCGCTCCGCAGCACAGAAACTCAGACCTCTTCAGGAAGGCTTGATGCCTGGTGGAGAAGGTGGGAAGGCAGGAACTTCCAGCCCAGCAGATCCTGGCCCTCCAGAAAGACGAATTCCAACTTGTCTGTTTGCCGTATTATCCTTTAACCAGATGAATTCCTGGGACTCAAACTAGGGCCTCGCCTGCAGGTCCATTCACGATAGCCTGCCCACACTGGGGTGAACATTGTGGGCAGCAGCATCAGTAGCTCCTTGGTGCTATTGCTGGTGTTATTTCTGCCTCATCTTCTGGCCCACAGACCCAAAACTTGGGACTAGTTAGGAAAGCTGTCAGATTAACTGAAGAGGCTGTGCACAGGAACAGAATTGACTGTATGAAAAGCTAAACAGTTGTACGGCACACAGAACAACGTGGGGCATAAACAGACTCAGCTGTGGAGAGTTATGGATGTACACACGAAGCAGAACTGGCTTGTGTTCCAATCAAGCCAGTTAAGAGGTACTATAAGATATACAAGAGGATGGGATTAGGTACCAACGTTTGGGTTTAAGGGTCTGTCTGTTTTCCTCCATGTGTGATTCCTCCCGCTCATTATTCCTTGTTGTGACATAGATCTGTGGGTGCTCCTAAATGACCAAATCTTGTTTTGTAAACCCCCAAACTCCAATTCAGATAAAGGGAATTGCATCTTGTCTGGTGATGTGTGTGTGCTGAGGTTGTTGCACGTAGAGGAGGCAAAGCAGAAACCTGAGGTGCTATGTTTTATACCTTTATTAAAAACAAACTCCAAGGCTAATTTGCAAGTTGCCAACACTCTTTATGCCTTCACCAAAACCATTTATGAGAATCTTCCAAACTTTGCTAGAAAACAAACCTCCTTCATCTCCCGTGTTTTGATCGGACTGTAATGACCTCTTATTTTTGACTGAGTCAGACCAAAACTGTCTGAGCTTGAAAACACTTGAAATGCGTTTGCTTAGAGGTAGGATTTGGCTACACGGAAAAGGTAACTAACTATATGGGCAATAAAAACTGTTTATCATTTTAAAAAAAGAAAATCCAAGTAATCCAGTGCGAGATCGTACATCTCTGAAGATGGCTGGAATTCTGCCCGCCTTTAACAGGCATTGACTTTAATTCCAAGTCTCTGCATGACCATGGAAGCTGAAGCTGTGGACTGGGATTTCAACTACACACAGAGTAGCTCCTAATGGTGTGGAATTCTGCTTGTTCTCCTCGAGCACTTACAGTTTTATGGAGACATGTTTTCTACTGTGGCTTCCCAACAGGGTATTAAGAGGTAGCAAAGACTAGATCTATTTTTTTCTTGATTTTCAAGAAAGGAAGAGAAAGACTTTGCATGCACATCCCAGAGGAATACTGCTGACCTAAAGCAATGGATTTACTATCTAGCTGAGGCAGTTTCCATCCCTCTTCCATGCCATCTGCTGAGAATGGCCTGACTGACGTCATAAGAAAAGTCTGAGTCTCTTGCAGATGCAATCCCTAATCCATTTAAGAGAAGACAAAGTTCCAGTCTCACATTGTAGCAGCTCTTGCTCTCAGGTAATAGGGGTTAATTAAATAAGCAATACAGCCTTGCAAGGAGAGTACTAAACCTGCCGATTCACCTGAAAATCCGGTAAAGAAGTTGGTAAAATATGTTGGGGCTGCCACTGGAGTGGCCTTTGGATGCAGACATGAACTGCAGCTGAACTTGTGTGTCCCCTGAAGAAGAGCAGCTCCCTAACCTGAATTCAGAGGAACATAAGTTGGATCTTCTCATGTAACCATCAACAGCCACAGATTTGCATGCACGATGTCTCACCTGGATTTGTCCACACAGCAGAAGGGGGTAAAACTCTTCCCATACCTGGCAGCAAACCCCATCCTACCGCATAAAATTTAGGTCATTCTCTGGGATCTAATGCATTTAATCCTTGATTTCTCTGCTACGTGGTAGAGGAAGCACAAAGGTTATCTGTGATGCAGTTTTGTGCTGAGACCACCAAACTTCATACAAAAAAACTACTGTTAGGGCAAACCAGACAACACATAGAATTAACAGGATCGGGACTCTGGTCACTACTAAACTGGGCAGACTGGACAAAATGACGTAGAAAGAAAAAAAACCCTTTTTTTCCTATTATCTCTCTCCAATCAGCCCTTCCTCTTAATTCTGCAAACATTTTCTTGTGTTAAATAAATACCTGCTAAGGGAACAGACCTCTGATGAAAGGATAATAAATGAGCTCAATATATACTGCCATTTCATGGATTTCTGCTATGCACTGCCATAAATTTAAAGCCAATTATGTTCTGTTTAAATATTTAACACTGTAAAGCTAGCCAATTTTACATCTTGTCAAAGATAATTGAAATACCCTCTTTGTCCCTTTAATAGGCAGGTAGAGCATCCACGAGATGGAAAATAGCACTGGGGTTTCACTGTTTGCAACTGGATATTGGAAATATCCTCAATTCCTCAGAGTTTAGGCAAGATCAGCTCTGACACCTAAAGCACAAATCTGCATACAGTGTGAGACTGAGAGCAGCCACCTACAACCTCAGACCAGCTGGCTACTGCTGCCTCCCAAAACTAAACTGCATCAGTAAGCTTTTATTTGCACAGCTACAACACTAGAGGACCCCACATATGCACATTATGGGCTGAAGATACAACTAATTTAAATTGAATCCTGAGGCTCTGCAAGGAAGCAACCTGTGTGCAACTGGTTCTTTACAGACACTCCTTTGAAGTGACGAAATCCAGTGGCTGTGACTAAGCTTGTAAACATTGTGCGCTCACAGTTGCTAGCGAATTCAGAGGGAGCACCACCAGGCCAAAAGCTAGGTGTAAGACATGGCCCAGAGCTGATAATATTAGGATCAAAATTTCAGAATCAATTCCCAAGACATCGGGGTGCGAACGTTCCTCTAAAGCATCCAAGTTACTGACCACTGGAGCAGCAGCATCAGGTAAGCTGGAATGGCCATGAAGTAAAGAAATAGCCATAGTAAAGAAAGGGCTCAAAGGCTGTCTTTCAGATGCAGTCCCTGTGGGCAACTGAGCAAAACATAAGCTCTTGGGACTGCTCCATCAATCTACCAGAGGCAGTATGATATATAAGTTCAGCAATTAGCTGTGTAAATAGGTTTCCTGTACTGCATCTGCATTACTGAGTCAATGCTACTTTTCTGTTGAACTACTGCTGTCCGTGGCAGGGCAAGGCACCATGTTATCCAAGTATTTTTAAGAAAGATTAATATCTTCACAAAAGACATACTGCAAACTGTGAAAGACATCTCTCCAACAAGGCATTTGCCATTTCTTTCCCTAAGTCCCTGTTTGTATGTTTGGGGTAAGCCAGCAGACAACCAGAGAGAAAGCTTGGCCAAAACTATCACAAAGGAAGAATTTGAAGTATGACATTAAAAATCCTGTTTGATTTCCAGTCCTTTGGCTTCAGCAAGACATGAACAGGTGGCATACTACTGAGCTGTGGCAGGGATGTTGCTCAGAGATCTCCTAACACCAGCAGTTTTGCCGGGCCTGGAACCGTCTTTTCCAGTGATGCCTAAAGGGAAAGATCATGGGAGAGAGAGGGTTAGAGCTCTAGAGGAGCCCACCTGCCCAAATGCCCCCTTACAGAGTCAGTCCAAGATTAAAAGCTGGCAAGGATCCATTCCCAAACAACCAAAGGTCTTTACAACACCACTCCCATTGCTCTTGTACCAGCTCCAGGCAAAGCCTGACACAAACAGCTTCCCTGGCTGCACCCTCAGCATGAGGTTGTTGGGAACCCAGATATTACAGTCTGTGGGGGATTTTCTGGCTTCTGCAGCGCAAACACACGTGATCAACCTCTGCTGTAAGCAGTTATATGTATTGCCAACTGCCCCCCTGGATGCTCAGGAGACACAAAGTACCAGAAACGCCTTCTACAGTGTCATAAACGTCAGGAAAGTAGATGCACAGAAGGTCTGAAAATGGTCTCAGAGAAGGGAATGTTTCTGGGTACACAGCCTTGCTCTGATCTGCAGCAAAGCCCTTGGTTTCAGGGACAGCTGAGGTGACCACCATTGGGGCAGCAGAGGGAACAAAGTGAGACAAAGGAGTGTGCAGCTGCTCCATCTCTCGGTGTACCAAGAAGAACACAGGGAAGGAAAGACAGACAAAAAGGAGCAAGATCCCAAGGCTGCTTCTGGCTTTGGACTGGGGCTTGGAAATTTTGCCATAAAGCAAACTCCTTCCCCTCTCACACCTATACTCCATTAGCCAAGCAAGGTTATTGAAACAAACCAAGGCTGCTTTTGCAGCTTAGGAGGCTTTGCAATCGGTTTCATCAATCACTGGGTAGTGGTACTCATGGAAGAGAAGAAAAATACTTCATGGCTCAGACAAACAGAAAACTTTAACCACTGAGTTGCGGTTGGCAACATCTTCAGGTAGCAACACAACAAAGCCTGAACCATTGACAAACCCCTGCCTGCTCCTGGATAACCTGGAATCACCCATAACCAGTGCCTTGGGAAAAGCAGAGCTCGAACCCCAGCTACAAAGCCGACGGACAAACATCAGCCTGCTTTAAAGCAGCTCTCTGCCCCAAGGCAGGCTTGCAAGTCTGGCATATTTCTAGTTTGGCTCTTTCTATTTCTTGATTCTCCCCATGACAGACTGACTGAAAAGCAGGGAGTCAGTCATTGTTTATTTCAGCAATTCTTTCTTAATGTTGCAGACACGAAGCCCAGGGCAGATCTCTTTCCCACCCAGAGCTGCACAGCGTACAACCTGCAGGATGAGCAAGCGCATGTGTCCTTCCGTGCCCTCCCTCTAGCACAGCAGTTCAAAAATCCTCATCTGAAAAGAAAGGGCAAACCAACAAACCCCACAATGACCAAAATCTCTGGCTGTGCCTATAGCAGGAGATTACTATATGATTGAAGACAAATCTCAGAGCAATAGCCACCTGCGCTAGTAGCACAAAAGCTTGCAGGCCTATAGGACCCAACTTAAACCCAGACCCACAGAAAGGGTTCATCCAGAAACTATCTCTCTCTCTGAAAGCTGCTACAGCTGCACCTTGCTTGCCAACAAGCCACAAGATCTGCAGTTTCTGGTAAGTCAGAATAGTAATTCTCCTCTTTCCCTTTTTAGTCAGAAGTTTCTGACAGGATTACCACTCCAGCTCATGCCCCTGAGCGAATAACAACTGTTGCGAGATTTTCCAGAGGGCTGCCAGGTTTCATCCTGTACACGCTTAACCCCACTCATTCTCAATGGGCTGGTTTTTGTCTTGCGGAAGCGCACACCTTCCCCAACGGTAAAACTCCCCTCTCCGTCCCCGGGGCTGAGCGCACCGCCACGCAGCGGTTTGCGCTGCCGTATCGTGCGCTGCACTGCCGTCTCCCACCGACCGCAGCATCCGCTGGTCCCGTCACATCTGGTTCTACCTCATTGCGACAGGAGGGAAACGTATTCCTCATGTCACTGCCCTCGCTCCCACTCAAACTGAAAGGAAGAAGAAAGTACCCACACTGGCTGTGGTTTCGGGTGATGCTCAGGAGCACTACACAAAGGCAGCGCCTGGGCCGGAGGTGAGCTCATCATCCTCCAGCCTGCGGCTCTGCTGATGTCATCACACAACTCGGTGGCAGGAAATGATACGGGAGCAGGAGCCCGAGAGGAAACTGCATCGAACAACTGAGGTTAACGACTCTGGCATTTTATCATGTGGCATTTCCAGGGACTTTCTAAGAACCTGAGGCTGGGTTTGGCTGC
>KZ506754.1:97531-109269 GCA_002844005.1 Limosa lapponica baueri | reverse complement strand
CGCTGCTACAATACAGACGATGTTAACACTGCAATAGCTTGCTGGTAATAACACTTTAAAAAAAAAAAATAATCCCCTTTTTATGGTTTTTCAACATCTGTCCAGAAAAGTGGAACATAAAATGGAATCCTAAGACCGTAATATAAATTTTCTAATCCTGTCTATAAAACAGGTAGTTGATCAAACAAAGTGCAAAGCATAACTCGTGTATCTGTGATTGTTGTATTGTGCTGTTCTCACGGCTATCGCTACGGGCATAAGCATCTGAAAGGAAGGGAAAGAAAATGATAGCGGGTGCAATATGCAGGTTTGTCAGAAAGAAGATATGATAGATAGGCACATTAGTCACACGTAGCAAAGATATAATTGACTTATGCAGGTTATCTTTACACATCCATACTGTGTATTCTGCACAGGCCTCATATGCTTTATATCCTTTCCTCTGTCCCAGTCTGGAACACAGAAGAAAACAGGACTGCTTCTCTGCTCCTCTTGGAAACAGCACCTTAATGCATTTTCTGTCCCAACAAACTCCAACAAAATAGGTCAAATAGGACAGAAAAATATAATTTTAAGGTCTTGTGCACAGGGTCCCTCAAAAGGTATAAGTCAAGACTGATTCATATGGGGACCCTTCCCCAGAGATGTAAAATATCTTTTTAACTACGTAAAGTTGAGATAAATCAGGTTTTAAACCTGGTAGTTTTTGCAGTATGAGTTAATAATTATTGCCAGCTTTGTGGAAGAAAAACGGACATTTGAAAGGGGGAAAAAGCTGTTTATGACTTCTGCATACAGTCAAAAAATACTGCCTGTCTGAAGTTGCTCTGTGATACGGAACGGTAGAAACAATTCCAAGGAAGCCAGGTGGTCAAATTGACATGATAAGCCCTAAGATTATGTGATGCATTTAGTTTTTTTTCCTTGAATCACATGGTTCTGCCATTTATCAGACATATATCATCACAGCTTACATGAGGCATTAATTCTGGTTTTGAGAGTTAGAGCACAGCTACTGTTTATTTCATTTGTCCCAAAAAGGGTTGGTTGCTTTTACACAATCTGCTTATACTACCACGTTACCCTGGCAAGGTAGAATCACATGGTGTTGAAAGGGCACTATGACAAAGTGATTGTTGATTTTATTTCAATGTTGTGGATTTTTATTAGATTAATTCAACAAGAGACTTTTTTCTCGCCCCGTTTTGTCAGGGTCACATTTTTGTCCTGCCTTGAGCAGGTGTGGAAAAGAAGGCAAGGACTTGAATCTTGCTCTCACTTTTGAGTGCAAGCACCAAGGAAATCTCAAATAAAGCACCCTTAAGTGAATTGAGGTAGTAGTAACGTACTAGGTGGGACTCAGGAAAAAAAATAAAATTATCATCTCTCAGGAGGTTTTTTGGCTGAATTGAAGATGAATTGAACAGAGACCTTAGCTGTAATTCCAGACTACTGGGAAGTTCAACACACTTGGAATAGAGGGAATATGAATGGAAAGTGGGAAGAGGTTTGCTGGAGAAAGGAAACCAATATGTGGCCTTTACTTCTCTCACGAGCTCCACTCCTAAGCTCCCTGGAGGGCAGATCCAGCCTTGGCTGCCCCGTGAAATGTAGCTGGATGCAACTTGGCTTATACTGTATGGTCCCAGCATACGATTTGGCAAAGGTGCGAACCTCAGGTTTTGTGATTGCAGGTCTCAGTCTCCCATTCAGTGGATTTATCCCTGGAAAAGTACTTCCTGGGCCATCATCTCTAGGACCTGCTGTCCTACACCTAATTATGTTTAGGTCACGCAGTCACTTTAGGAAACGAGTAAAAATGCCTGTATTTCCATACAGTTCAGTTTGCAGACTTGTCTACTCCTACTGAAAGAGTTTGCAGAATCCTCTAATGGTTGGGAATCAGTCCTCTGATTACAAGCATACACTCACTCATTGCAGTTTATACACATTTGTTCTTGTGCCAACGCTGTCCTTCACTAGCAGTTGTTCTTTACTACTAATGTATTTATAGACTGCAGTCATGTCCCTCCTCGGCCCTGGTTTTGCAAACTAAAAGAAGCCAGAGCCTTTTCATTCCCGTTCACGGGACGGGGTCTTGGTTTCCCCGTCCATCTTAGCAGGCTGTCCCTGTTCGTGTGCCAGTTCCAGTGAACCGTTTGTCCGGTTGCAGCTGTGCACAACCTTCCAAATGTAGTTTTGTCAGTGCTTTGCATGACGGAGTGAATACTCCTGCATTTCTACAGGAATACCTCACCTCACTTTTTTATGGCAGCAGGATTACTAACTCATAATCATACAGTGTGTAATTAGTCTACCAAAGTCTTTCTCCCGCTGCATTATTTCCAACCGATGAACTCCAGCTGATAGCAGGAATTCCTGCTATTAGCCCCCAGGTTCATGCTGTTGCACTTTGTACTATTAAATTTCATCACATTCCTCTATCTTAGCTCTTCAAGGTCATCCAGTTCTTTCCCTGCAACAATGCATTGCAAAAGGGCTCGCTTACTGCACTTCTCACTGTTAATGTAGGCAGGGCTGTGTTTTTTTCTCTCGCAACAGGTTACAAGCTGAGCCTCCTGCCCAAATCATCTGCTTCTCTCATAGCTCTCCGCAGCCTCAGTCCATGCTCCATGAGCAGAATCCTTCTGGGAACTGTACTACATTGTTTTCCCCAAGGAAACCCTTTTCATTTGCAGTTTTTGGTAGTTTGAGAACAAAAGGCATCAGAGCGAGAGAGGGACTAGTAAATGGAGGACAATCATTTTCAGGTGTGAAGCCATCCTGGGGATTTTTGTTAAAGCCTCCAACCTTCCTACATGGATGTCAGTATCATGCAATCCAGATGTTGCTGGCTTCTGTTCAACACGGCCCTCGTCTGAAATGGAAGGTGTTAAATTGAAGTCAGGCTGAAAAGAGAGATGAACAGGACTCTGGCAACCGAGAACAGGAGGATCAGAGGCAGACCCAGCAGCGGCACCAAGTTCCTGTATTAACGGGGGGCACGCTTTCTTCCTCAAAGTTAACCCCTTCCCACCTCCCTTACACAGGTGCTGAGGGGCACGTCCTCCCTTGGGCCAGAACGATTGCTCTGGCTCCTTCTCCAGATCCTGGAGAGAGCTTGAAGAAAAAAAGTTATGCGTGAAGATAGACTGGGTTTTAGAGGTTTTCTCATGGTCTTACTGTGGCAGCCAGTTAAAGTTATTTGACTACCCCGGGTCTGTATTTATCATATCTTGATGTACTAGGCCTTCTTTTCAGAACTGAATTTACTGCATCTGTAATTTCTGGCTTGTGGATAACTATCATAGCAGCTGTTTCCCTTTTAAATCACTGAAATGTGCTTTACCTCTCAATCCACCGTAGCACTGCTCTGTGGACCTGTCTGACTGAAACACCACTCTCCATTGTGGGTATAGATTTATATTGATAGATATTTAGCAGAGGGAGTTAGGGAAAGGAGAGGGCTTGAACAAATTTCAAGAAGGTGTTGTGAAAATGTATGTTTTTAACCTTAAATAAAATGAGTTCCAATGAAACTTTGTTGAATCAGAGCTGAATTTACTCCAAGTTCCTAGCTTCATTACTTGTACGTTATTTTGATTTCATATTTTCATGTTATAAACTCAACATTTCTAAATGTCATGCCATGGAATCCATTTGGAAACTGCTATGTGATCCCAGACAGGCATTCTGTAGTCTTTAATACTCTCTGTCTTATTTGCACTTGCTTCCAGTGTAATATTATTTGCTGTGCAGGAGCTGTGTCTTGGCTTCTGCAATAGTTTGCCATTAGCAGGGTAGAGCATGTCATAAATAACCCTCCAATATGTGCAATAATTAACTTTTAAGACTACCATTAAATCCTTTTAAAGTGGATTGATTAGGTTTCAATTTTGTACGTTGCTTCAGATTTTCATCTGAACTGAAGTGTTTCTTTAGGCTATTCTGCAGCTGTGCTTGCTTTCTAGCACTGACAGTCATTCAAATCCATCTTGTGCTATTGTAACCTGCTGTTAGCCCATTAGTTGCAATCTGTGGGAGGAGAAGGAGACAAATTGTGTCACTATTCCTTATCAAGGGACCACACAGTTGTTTGCCACTTTGACTCCGTGATGGATAGTTATCTCGAGATGTGACAGGTGTGAGACTGGAAATTCAGAAGGAAACAATGCAGGAGCCCAGTAGCATTTTGTTATTGACACTTGCTAGATAACAACACAGGGTTAATCAATCTCTTGTGTTGTTCTTAACCCCCTATTCTTTTTGTCTTCAAGATGCAGTTTTTCTCATCAGACTGACACGGCAGGAAAAAGGTTCGAGTAGATAGCAGGCATTTTTCCTTTACCACGTGCTGGACGTACAATGTCAAATTCCATGAAAAACACATCTTTGTTTCCTTTGACAAGTTTTTAGAAGCTCTTTGAAAGTGGGTCAGGGGCAGGAGAAAGTACAGTTTAAATATCTGAAAGCATCTGCAAGTAGACATCCTTTCTTTGAAAGAGAAACAGTCTTTTTCCAACTTGATTTTTATTGTCAACAAGCTTTTTATCATTATGTTTCCACAAATTAACTTGCCGGAGCCCGTCTCTTATTATTTCCTTTCCAGATATGAGCTAAAGTAACTGTGATGAAAAGAGAGAATACTCTGAATGTTAAATGATGACATTTACTTAGCTCTGCTCAAAACACACAGTTCAAGGAAATGAAGAACCAGGACAATTTATTCTGATATTTTAGATGAGGTTTGGTTCTCTTATGACCTTCAGATAATTGAATACTAGTACAAAATTCAGAGTCTTAAAAAAAAAAATAGAATTGGTCTTCAATATGTTTAGGAAGCTCTGAAAGAATGACAGTAGTTTATGTATGAGCTAAGGTGCATGTTGAATAAAGATCTATTGCAACAGCTAGAAAATGATAAAGGTATAGAAGTTCAAAGAAACCTCAATGAACATTGGAGTCCTACTCTATAGCATGAAATAAGAGGCATTGGGTCCAAAGAGTTCATAGTCAATATAGCCAAGAAAAAAGATGAGGAGGACATTATTGTCATTTCACTAAAAGGCATAAAACTATATAAACAATAGAGACTTCCTTGAGGTCTCCAGGAAGCTTGCAGAAGCTGAAGACCAACCTCCTAGGCTATAGGCTCACATGTAAAATACAAGGCATTGGCAATTAATCTTAGTTTTGGATGTAACTGTTGGCTCTATTTCTTTGTCCTGTGATATTCTCATATATTTTTTTTTTCTCGGCAAAGGTTCCTGCTCATCTAAAAAGGGAAAATTTCAAGCACACTAGCAACACCCTCGAGTGGTTACACAGTAAAGGACTGGCTTGCTCAGACTCTGCATATTATAATGACAATGTTAAAATGCTGTCATACATTTGGATAGAGAATTAAACAGCGTGTTTTGTGCCACAAAACAAAACAGAAAGCAGGCAACCATTTGCCTTACTAAGACTGAGGGATGAGAGCCCTGCTCACAGGTCATTTGGAAACCTGCAGCAGCATCCAGCAGAGCCTGCACACGTGGACGCCCCTGTAGCCATCCTGGAAGGTTTTCGGATGGGGCCAAGGGAGCGATGTGGTAGCCAAGGATGCTCTATGCTGCTCTTCAGCTCCTCTTGCTCTGGGACACGACGGGCTGGGGAGTTGGTGTAAAGGCACATTTGTTCCCTGATTCACGTTTCCAAGGTTTAGCTGGAAGGAACAGACTTTGGACGCATTTCACTCCTGCCCTCTCATTCCTCTTCAAAAATTTGCATTTGTTTGGTCGTGTACCTTCTTCATGGCCATGCTTTGCAGGGCAGAGTTATGATATACACCATATCAGCTTCTTCTGTCTGACAGACGTTCGCACAAGCTCCTTTCATCTCCACTGTGGGAAATGTTAAGGATGGAGAGTGATACGCCACTATGGTTCTGAAATGTCTCTATCAGGTTTCCACATTAGCCTGCTTTCACCACTTCTTTTCCCTTGCCTTCTGAGTTTAAGTAGCTGCCAATGAAATCTCAGAAAGGTCTCATTAGATTTGAAGCTCCTGTCAGACAGAGCTGGAGGAAAATTTATCATGTGAGCTTCATATATGAGATTTGAGAAACTTGTTTCTGTCCGTCCAAATCACATTCAGGTTCTGCGAAGTGCACAGTAATTAATCAAAGGCAGCGCTATAGGAAATAAAGACTTCTGATGCACGAGCGTAACTCGCAGCTCCTGACGCAACACTTGCCCTTTAGCAGTTGACCACCCAGTTCAGCACGATTAGTATAAGCGACATCTGTTCCCGTGTCACCCTGGCTTCCCTGAGCAAGAAAGGTACTTTGTGTGCTTTATAGCTGCCACATGGCTGACATTGTCATTCCATAACCTTACGCCCCTGCTCCTGCGCCCCGTGCCCCTAAACCTTGGCTCTCGCGTGCTTCTCTGGCTTCCCCCCTAGCTCCGTAACAGCTGAACGGCACAAATGCCCAGCAGCAACTGGGATTCCTAAGCAAAAGCAGCAATAAAATAACATACCTCCAAGATGAAGGAGACGTGCAGGTTTCTGAATGCTTGAGTGACAGTTTTTAGTCACACGTGATAGACAGAATCTGATCTTCTATAAAGAATTACTTTGAGTCAGTTAAGAGAGGAGGTTTATCAGGAAAATATTTAAGAAGATGCTCCTGTCACCAGGAATGATGATCGAGGTCCACGTCCAGCCTAGCTGCAGACTTGCCATGAAATGCTGAAACACTGCAGCCCGGCTTCATGGAGGTATTTGGAAACTACTGAAATCCAGCTGCTTTTCAGACAGAATAGGAAAAGAGCTTTCCACCGAGTGTGTCATTGTTCAAAACAGAGCAAAGGATTGCATTAAATCAGAAATTACCAGGCTGCAGTATACATATTAATCATTGTATCTGAAATACTTCCAAGTGGTACCCAGCAACTACTCTGGGTTGTCTCTGTGTCGTGTGTTCACAACCTGTGGCACACAAATGAAAGCCTGCGGACCGCAGCATTACATACAGCTCCCTTGTGCAAAAAGAATTAAATACCTACATATCATTAAAGACCTACACTTTGCTATCCTACTTTTAAAATGGGGATTATTTTATAACATTTCTGCCAGTTGCTATAATATAAACTTCTGGGAAAAAAAAGGAGTGTTTGATATTGTGCTGGGCTGTGTTCAGTGTGTATTATGGTGGCTCTTGATTTTGACTGGGGCTTGATCGCTTCTGTAATACAAACAAATAATAATAATAGCGTAAGGACATCAAACAGAGAAGGAGGACAGAATGCCTTTTATGCTCACAAAAAGATGATGTCAATTGATCTAGATTTCAGAAAGCAGTAGAAGAGAAGACAAGTGTAACTTGTTATTGTTAAAAGGTAGAAATCTGTTAGCCTTTGATTTATTCCTAACACTGTTTAGCACACTGTTAAGTACAAAAAGAGTCAGAAGAACATAATATACCAGTGTAGTTGTTAATATTCTTTAGAAAGAGCTAGTGAGGAACAAAAAGAAAAGGCAGGAGAGGATTTTATCAAATACATTTCTTTGCTCAGTCTCGAGCAATGTTTTATCTAATGCAATGCTTTTCTCCTTGGTTAATCAGAACAGAGTTCAGATGAAATCAAATAATTTGCAGATGAATTGCTAATATGTCCTGTCATGCATGGCCTTCTAACAACATGTCTTTCTAGCCTGTTGAAATACTTACATCATATGGAGAGACCTGAAAAGTTTGAACATTTTGGTTCACTGCCAAGAAAAATTATTTATCAATGGCACATACTGTGCTGATATATACCACAAGAACAGATTTTAAACTAAGAATGAACATTAGGACAGGACCCTTTCCCTTCCTCTAGTGCATTAAGACAGACTGGGATGCTGTGCTCTCTTCTCCAGAACCTCCAGGAAGAAGCCTCATATCTATCTTTGCTACTGATGTGGCTCAATTAAACACAGTATTGGGGTGATTATAGGATTCAAAGTCATTAATCTCAGAAGTCTCATGAGAAGTAGCGCCGTGCTGTTCTCACAGTTTATGGACGGAGGATTGAGGTTCTGCTGTGTAGGTGGTGGTAGATGGTAGGATGTGTTTTGCATGCCTGGAAGGGCAAGTGTCAAATGAGTGGCCATCATCGCCTTTCTCCGTAAAATGTAGTCCCATGTATTTAACAAAAAGTGCCAATTTTGCTGCAGGACAGCCTCTGACTCTGAACCAACCCTTAACTGTCTCAGCACATTTGCAGTAGTCATCTATTCCTCAAAGTAATTTCTGGAGTAAATACTTGCTCATCAAATTAGGCTGGAGCTTCAAGAATGATCTTTTTCTCCATTGCTCCTGCAGGGAATAGTGTGTCATGAAAAAAGTCTTTGTTCCCTTTGGCAGTCAGGCTAACGCCATCAAAGAAGCTCAGAGAGAGGGAGCTCAAAGTTGTCATTAGAATTTCAGGCGGATCTTGCTTGGGCTGCGGAGGGCTGCTATCATTACATGTTGGTACGCTCCAAAGGTCAGCCAGATCAAAAGCTCTGCACAGCAGCCAATTAATATATTGTCTAATAGCAGGAAGAAAAAAAAAAGGAAAAAAAGAAATACAATTAAAATTTCAATAAAGAAAAAGCAAGTGACTGTGATGTAGCCTACAAGTGCCACCCAGGAGGGCTGGGATAATTTGCTATGATAGGATTAATTTACAGTTCTCTTGCTTTTGGGGGGTTTAAGTCTTCAACTTTAATATTTCTTTGGTGCATTATCTGCATTTGCATTTATCATTGGCTTGTACAATGGAATTTTCACAGGACTTGACATTTTGAAGTCCTAACTTAGGGCTTGGTCCAACTGCCTTTGAAGTCAACAAGAAGATTGCCACTAAGTTCAATGAGAAGTTGGATCAGGCTCCATAATCACTATGGACTCATTATAATCTCACAGCTGGTAACAACCGTTTAGAAGAGTAGTATAAAAACTGTGATACTGGCAGGATGAGTTCACTGCGAAGCAGAATCCCTTCAAGTCTAACGCAAGTTGAACAATTTAAACAGATTTTAGAATTAGCTGCTCTCTTTGCACACTAACATCTGATGACTCTTTCTGAAATTTACTGAAAAGGAAAGAGCCTCTGTATTTGCACTGTGAGCTGCCTGAATCCTTTAATATGCTTTTGTTTCTTTAACTCCAAATCAAAGCAAGTACGAAATTTTCCTCTAGCTCTCTCTGTTGCCACAGAAAACAGTTTTCTGCAAAATGGTTGCTTTTCCAGTGCTTTGCTAAAATGGCTGCTGCCAGGACTAGGTCTGGTAACATGGCAATTGCGAGAGAAAACCCTTTTCCCATTACATTTCACAGTTTGCATACAAGCAGCAGCGCTGTGTTCTTGCTGTGTGAATGCTCGGATTGCTGGCATGAACAAATTGAGGGCAGATCCCTTCGAAATGAACCCAGGCTCTGCAATGGTTTTGCAAGAAGAGACTCTCTGAGTTCAGGGCATGATTACAAGCTGGAGAGTGAACGTTTCTGCTGGGACTGAGGGGTCCCCAGGACTCAGGTGAGGTTCTGGCAGGCAGGTTTAGATTAACCTACATGGGATGTATGATGCTCTCGTGCAATCACTCTCCTTTGTGTCCTTCAGGCACACTCACAAGTGTCAGTGCAAAGAGGTCTTAAAGCTGAAGGAGGAGAAAAGCTTAAGGAGAAGAAGATGGGCTCGGAAGTGCCTAGGTGACTCACAGGCTGCACATTTACCCACATAAGAAAATGACACGCTTGACACGATTTTTATTTTTGTGCGTGTCTTTCAGGATTTGTCCTTTGGAAGAGAATCCTAAAATCCTCACAAAACCCCAAACTGCTTCCAGAACTGCTGTTTCCTTCTAATGCAGGAGACTTCCCAGAAGAGCATGACTCCCTCTTTGGACCAGATGCAAGGGAAACTTCTTTGAGTATCAGTGTGGTTGCTTTTCATAAGTGAGGAAAAAGGCTGCAATCTCCCTTCCACAAATGTGCCTGGCAGAAGAGCGTGTGTTAGACCTTGGCTAGCCAGAGAAGACCCACAGGTTGCAGATGCTACAAAACACTTTGTGTTGCCATTATCATTTGCCAATTCTGCTTCTAAGGAAGTCTTCAAATGCTGTTGGTCTCAGCGCTGCAAGGAAAATTTCAGAGGATGGTTTTCACTGAGTTTTGGAGGTTCTTGGTAGAACAGCAGGGGTTCAGGACACAACCCAAAGTACCCATTGAGTTTCCTCATAGCATTATAACGATCCTTACCCTTTTTGCCTTTTTTCTTCTTCTTCTTTATTTTTTTTTTCCCCCTGCAGTCCCATATACAAGATCACCTCCCATGCTGATGGTAAATAAGGTCTGTATGGGATAGACCTTGGTTTCCTCTACTGGCTTTTCTTCAGGACTGAAATATGTAAAGCTTCAGAACCCATACATACTCACACACAAATCCACATAGAGAAAGACAGAATAATCCTCCATATCATGCTACAGTAGTAATCTAGTTTAATGCAATCTTGGAGGGTAGGCTAAGCCAGTGAACCATTTCTACGTTACTGATGTGGTTTATGTGAGGCACAGAGCCCCGGGAGAGAATTATTTCCTTGTAATGTAGCAGTCCATCCATTACTTTGTATATTGAACCAATCAATTGACTTGTTTATGACATGCTTAATGTTTGGGGAATCCGAACTTCTGATTCACTTCAAGTCCTTTTAATTACACTATATTCCTTGAAAACAGATGCTTTTAATATTCAACTTGAGTGTTTTATAAACCATGCAAATATTTTATTTGTGGTATTTTTCTAGTGCTCACAGCCAAAACATGCTAGTCAATTTTTCAGAACACTATTTTATCTCACTGAAACCTGGGGAAATTCATCTTCCCAAAAGTTGCTTTTTCCTTTACAGACTATACATTGTACTTTACCACAAATTTTGTGTTCTATTATGTCTTCTGGAATTTTCTCTACTAAAGAAATGAGGGTATAATATCAGTCTCTGGTGTTTAAAAATACATAAATAAGTTTTTGGTCCTTTTGACTAAATGAAGGAGTAAGGTCATTTGGCAGCATTGAAGATTTTTTTCTTTTTGTCATTGTACAGCTAGGTTAGCAGTGGAAAGGCTAGAAATCCTAGCATAAAGCTTTTCTGCTCATGTGCGACATTTTGAAGGAGTGAACCCACTGCTATTTGCAGGGGGATACCAGCTCAAGGAAGCCAGTTAAAGAAACAAAACTGAGCAGCTCTAAATTGCAAATATGGGTACACTGCTACATATCTGAATTTTGACCATGAATCATCTTTTGTCTGCTACATTTCCATAGATAAACTCTAAAAATCAAGCTAAGCCTAACGATAATCATGCCAGAGGAACAGGGATTGGCAAGAAAGGGTCACTTGGAGGTTGGTAGAGGAAAGGAAAGAAAACCACCCCCCAGCCCACAAACCCCAAACTCTCAGACCCATAGACACTGGTGTGTCTACCAATATGATGGTGAGCATACCATTGCTCCTAGCTCTTTCCAGCATTTCACAGGGGATGCATGGTTGCTCCCAAAACAGAAAACAAACCTGAATGTCCCTTTTGAAGCAACTTCTTGTGCCGAAAAGAGCGCTGAATGCAGAACTGATGTAACAGGGAAGAAAAGAAAGAATGGTCATTGACATTTTCCATTTACAGAGACAAAAGCGTGAAAATGCTCTAAAATATGCATTTCTTAACTTGT
>KZ506754.1:85787-96906 GCA_002844005.1 Limosa lapponica baueri | reverse complement strand
ACAGACATTAACTGGTGTTTGCAAGTTGTGTCTCCTTTTTCTGGATGGTCTAATTCTTCTAGTCCAGGCATTAGCACTTAGGTACGTGCTGAAATGCTTTCCTGAATCAGAGCCCGAGTGTTTAACAACGTGAAGTAAAATGGATGGACATTTTAATGTTTCCTCTTGTATGTGAAATACTCTTTCATCTCTGCATATTAGGAACATATTTTTGGGACCGTTCTGGAATAATGCTCTCTTGTTTGAGCCCGGAGCAGAAGCACACATCTTGAATCACCCAGTGTGCTTTTCATTTGGGGATGGAGGAGCGGGCACTGGTGAGGGCTTTTGAAGCGGTTTTGTATGGTTGTGGGTGTTCGATGCGCATGGTTGCACCCACAGCTCAGCCTGCACACGGTCCGCAGCAAGGACACGTTTCAGAAGAAGAAGGGTGAGGTTTCCCTCCCTCCCCCTGAAGCGTCTCCATCCCTGCCTGGTAGAGAAGAATGTCATTTCTCAGGAGAAGCTCCCAAGAAGGTCATTGAGCTCAAATTTTTTACTTCTCCTTCTTTATAGCTCCATGGGAACAACCTCACACACTGTTGCTGGAAAATTGCCAGAGGAGTTTTTTTTTAAAGTTTGTTTTTATGATTTAGCTAAATTTCCGTGTCCCCCCTACCAAAAAAAAAATAATAAAAAAAAAAGAACCTGCTAAATCATTGCTCAGCACTCCACGAGTCTACAACAAAATTGTATGCAATAAAAATAGATTGCACCCATTCCTACTGTTAAATACCATGAAAGAAACAAGAGCATTTACAGTATGCTGAAAGGAAAATACCTTCTCCCACCCATAATAAAATGTGTGAGTTCAGGGTCACTTCCTAATAGGTGTTATTTCCTCTATTTTAATAAAGGTATTTTAACACCTGTATTCTGTGCCAGACAGTATTGTCATTTTTTCCACTGATTGGCTCAACCAAATGCTGGAAGGGGGAGGTGGGTGGATGGGGAGGGGGGTACACGAGCACTCTTCAAACATCGCTGCTTCACGCCAAGCACAACTAACGTGCGAGGAGGAGGAAGCCAGAGAAAGCAACAACCGCCCCTAATTACAGCCAGACGACTTCCAGTCCAGCGAGGAATGGGGAGGCTTTCAGGATGGAAAAAGGTCAGGAAGCCCATCTAGGTCAGCCAGTCTCTGGCTTTGAATTGGCACTTGTGCTACCCTCACCCACCCCCACAGCCTCGCACACAGACTATTTCTGTTCTCCAAATAGTTGCCCAATGTGTGCTGAAAACTATTTATACTCCTTGGGACCGCTTCTGTCCTCAGTGCTTTCCTCCACACAGAGTGGTGACCTTTGCTAAGTTAAAGACCAAATGTCCTGTGTATGAGGAGCTCGCTGACTCCTATAGAAGTCAGCAAGAGGCTTTGAAAAAAAAAGAAAAAAAAGAAGCAGCTCTTATTTTAAGAGAATTTTATATTTCCGTGGATCATTTTTTCTGTTTGCTGGAGTATTTTCTTCATAAAATGTCATTGCATCCTCCTTTCACTGGATGAGGAGCGTAACAGGAAAGTTTATGTAAAGCAGAGACACTACACTCCTGTCACCCAGTTTCTTGGGCAGATCTCACAAGCTGGAGTATCCTGGGTTGTGTGTGAACAATTTCCTCAACGCCAGCCCATTTTGCATCCGTACTGATTTCCACACTGAATCTTGGATCCAGCTGGGCTGGGAACACGAAACCAACCAAACGGAGGCATGAATTTCTTACGGATTTGTCAAAAGACAACCAGAAGACCTGTGGTCACATGAAGCAGAGCACAGGCTCGCTTGAATAGTTTATAAAGCCTTAGTGGTTCTTGCAGCTTCACTCTTCATTGCTGTAAGAGAAGATGAAACTACATATGTTTCCTGTGATTTGGGGTTTGGCAGCAAACGCGTTACACAGGACGACGAATATATGTAGCCTTTGTATATATTTTAAGCATTTGCTTGGAACTGGAAGGTCATTTTGCTGAGGCGAATTACAAATGCTCTGGGAGGAAGAAAGTAAGAACACTTGTGAGCTCTGTCAGATTTCTTAGCAAACTGCACTGTAAATGCACTTTTTCTTTTTTTTTTTCTTTCTTTTTTTTTTTTTTTTTTTTTTTTGCATATTTCCTGTGTTTGACAACCAGAATGCAAAGCCCTGCCGTGTCAGGATGACTGAAGGCCAGAAGATCAAGCAATAATTATCCATAATGCTGCAAAGGCATAGAAAGTGCTTTCTGACCTTTGCAATAAGCCACACCGCACAGATGAAATCGCTAAACTTCAGCACTCAACTCTAATGCTCTTTCTGCGCAGATGTGATTCGCATGAGCTTTTGTTCTGCGTGACCATGGGTTATAGGATGGTGGCCAAGAAGTGTCATTAGTGCAACCACAGTTTATTAGTCATATATGACTGCGCTTGCTGCAGGAATTACTGGGGAGAGCTCCACAACCTGCATCATGCCAAAGGTCAGACCGGTTGACCATAGTGGTCTATCCTGGTTTTAAAATATATTAATCAATGTTCTCGCCGTACTTACTTAGGCAATAAGCATAACAATAGCCAAATTGATCAAGGCTAACATTACACTCACAGCAGCACCAGAACTAGTTTTACTACAAAAACAGTAGACAAATCAAATATATATATATATATAAAATAAAAATACAAGAGGTAGGGGGCCAAAAAGGCTCGTGGTGAGTTTGGTACCAGCACTTCTCTCTCCCATTATAAAAAGCTCTGGACGGAAGGCAAAAATATTTTAAGCATCAAAGAGGCTGATGAATAGGGATGCCAGGATATTCAAATACACTTAGAGACAGTATTGTCAAGAGTTGTTTTCCGAGCTATGATACTAAAGATAGTAGGAACCAGCAAAGAAAAGAACACTGTAAAAATGCAAATCTGCTAAATGTTGAATCTATTAATCCGTAGCACACTTTCTTCTGAATCATACTTACTCAGATGTACAGGCAACAAAAAGTATTTATAATATTTGCATAATTTCAAACACCCAGTTCATAAATTATTTATTGCTTGTGGTCAAATGAATGTTAGCGCTTTCATAATTATCTTTTGTGTGAAAGGTTGCACAGTTTACAGAGACGTTTCAATGGCAACTGAAGATCTGTGAGATCCTTTAATATTATAGAGAAGAAATGGCAGCTAATTGTAGAGTTGCTACACATTTGCTCTTGAAAAGTGACAAAGCTAAAAGGATTACATTTAATTTGAATTTATTTTTTAAAGAATACTTTTGTGTAAAGTTCTAGTAACTTACGTAGGGTCTCTGTGCTGGGCATTCAGGAATAGTTAAAAAAATGAGAATAAGCTTGCAAGAGTAATTTTTTTAACATTACAGACCTGCTGGAAGTTTTTAAGTGAAAAGAGGCCATATGTTTGTCATGTTCTGCAATATTATCAATTATTTAGGCTGAGTTCTGAAAAAGTGAAATATTTTCTACAGGAGGACTACGAGTGTGCAGTCTTTAAGCATCCGCAGGAATAGAGGGGTGCCTTTTCCTTGCAGGGTGGATAGATTTGGCGTAAGAGCAGGGATGGAGAAGCACGTCAGAGCAGCGGGTAATGGCTAATGGGCACCGAGCAGAGGGCACGGAGCTGGCGGGTACCTCTAAAGCTGCTGTGGGGATCTCCTGTCTCACAGACGTACGTGGATTGGTCACACTTCTCTGCTACTGCTAATTGTTAATTTAGGTGAACATGCGTATACTAAACCAGCTGCTGCTTTTAAACACAATTCTAAATATGAGCATATAATAAAGGTACAAATTTTAGAGGCTTACTTTCTTCTTTTCCCTCTATTGGATGCTGAGACTTTGATTTAATCCAATGTGCCAAACGTTGAAATCTTTGTGTGTACCTTAATCTTGCTCTTATTCTGAAAGGAGGAAAGATAGATTGAAAAAAAGGCAGAATTTCCTGAAATACGCTAACAACATGGGATTAAAGTGGTTAATTTAATACTCTAAAGAATAACGATCCTGCTAAGAAAGGCTATTTCTGTTATATAAAGGGAGAAGACCTCATATCGTGTAAAGAAATCATAAGTGAGGAGGAAATAGAAATAACCTTTACTTTCACAGTAGAGTAAATGGAAATAAAAAGCTAAAATCACTGTACACGGCTAATGAGCAGGTGACATTAAATTCCAAGTACAACACTTTCATTAAAAAACTGGTCAAATCCTCCATAACCCATCACACCACTGCAAGCCAGAGAGGAAGGACAGAACCTGACGACCGAGAGCCTTCCAGCCTGAAACTCAACCCAACTCTTATTTTGGCTATTTCATAGAAGTCAATGGGAATAAGACTCTCGTTCTGCTGTCTTTTGGAATAATGCATCCAGATGCCAGTGAGCCTTCACAGAAAATGGCCTGGGAGCCAAAGCACAAGCATAAAATATAAAGTAGAACAGAAATCTGAATTAGGTGTATGAATTCCTGTATGTAGACAGGGAATATGCTTTTCCATTTCAGTTTTTATGGAGAATTTCCTAACTACATCAGATTTGTAGAGCTGACTCATAACGTCATGTGCCGTGGTAAGTTAGACACAGTTAACTCATGCAATAAGAGCGCTCACTTACTGCCAGCATATAATACGTAGAGTTTATTCTAAGAAGAAAACTCTGCTTGCAGTTAGATGGTATAATTTTTTGAAAATTTATTTAATAAGATTATATACAGTTCTTGGTTAAAGAGCTTGGCTTCTTTGAAAAAGTTCAAAATCCACATATAATTTCTTGGAAACAATTCAAAATACTTTGCAAATAGTATCAGAATACATGTGCCATGTGTCTTTTATATGCAATAGATTTTACGTACTTTACATCAAATTGTACAATTAATTTGGACACATTTGGCGGGAAATAAGCTTTTGTATGTATGGGAATTGATTGAGTAATGCAATGAATGTGGCAGTCGAGTCAGACCTTTGTAAATGAATTAGGAGGGTTTCCTCTACTTTCCTGCAGGAGAAAGCAAAGTTGTTTAATATTTTATGACTGTGAGTGTTTTAAACAGTTTGGAATGGTAAAACCACTCATCAGAGGCTGTGTGAACATTGTGGTGCATCACAGCAATGCATTTCCTGTCAAAAGGGAATTGAACACAAGTTTTTCTTTGCTACCACTTACTCTTAAGAGCGTAATGACTCATGCAACTGGCTTAACCGTATTTGTAAATCCTCATGGATGCAGAGACTCTGGAACATCTATTTCAACTCATAACATCAATATGCACATGTCTTATATTTGGGAAGACTTGTGAACTGGGAGATCCTACAAGATTTGTAGAAAGGTCTTTATCTTTTATGTTCCCCAGATGAAAATGTCAGAGACGGAGCGAATAGAAGTCAAAAGTTTTCCACTCCTGAAAGCCTCTCTCTAAAGGGAAATCCACTGGCATTTGGGAGAATGGCATCTTGGTGAGGACATGGAGAGAAACAGAGAGAGTACAACTGAAAAAAATGCTATGGTATTATCTGAATTCTGCTTAAGATTTCATTTTCATCAGTGATTGAACAGGATATTCTGATTAATGGAGCAAAATAAAAACGAATCACCTAGGCCCGAGAGATGGAAAATAATTTCCTATGGAAAAAAAAAAGATTATATTGTTCAAAATTTCCTTTTATTGAGTCATTTTACTCAATGGGTGGAAATAAAACTCCCTAATAAGGAGGAACAATGGGAGATATTAAGTACAATAGAATCAGTGTGGAGGGGATTCGGATGTGGAGAAGCCAAGGAAGGAAATACTGCAGTCCGAAATAGCCACCAAATACTCTGTTCTCTGGAGTGTTTGAGAAAACAATCAGAATGGCCATCTGCATATTTCCTTGTTGACATTCATTTAAAGCCACTGGAATTTTAAAAATTAAAACAGAAAAATGGTTATTTTAGAGTTTTCTAGATTTTTTTTTTTTGAGGAAAGAGGTGGCCTGTTTTTTAGAACAGAATAAAAATTTTCTAAGAATGAGCAAAACTTTAACATGGAAAAAAAAATAAATCTCTGCCCATAAGTACTTTCAAAATGTTTTTCGTGTTTGTCCAAATATCTTGGAATGAAACTTAGAAATGTTGCTCAGCTTCGTTCTCCACTGCCGTGCAAATGCTACCACCCGTCTTTACTTGGCATTTTCCCAACAAAAGACACATACTCCTCTGAACACATTTGACTGAAAATGAAGAGGAAGCTGTAGTTCAAAGCTAATTACATCTTGCTAGATCTTCTTTTCTCAGTCATTCATTTCTGCTCACACATGCTACTGCTTAGCAGTCCGCACTGTTCTCGGCCTTCAGCAGAGCCATCCTCATCTCTTCCTGCCGTTAGCTCACACCATAAAAATACACACAAGCAGAAAACAGCAATTAACAACTTTAAGCTTTCTTTACTGCACAAATCAATCAATAATGGCTGGCATGACTGGCAGCACAAAGTATGTTCTCCAGCCTTTGAAATGAAAACTATTTTCTTCAGAAACTTCCAGCTTTAGTGGAGTAGATTAGAGAGGCCAAACAGACTAAAGAGTGCAAAAGCCTAGTTCAGATGCGATGTACGACAACGTAATATGCTTTCTCCAGATCTGGATATGTGAGTATTTCTGAGGTTCCTTTTCCTCCATAATTAATTAAGTTGCAGGCTTTAAGTTATTGTACAGCAGACCTCCAAAACCTTCTGTAACACTGCTTGCTATATTGCCATGGCTTTGAGCCTCATGTAATCAGGATTAACAATGCCACACCAGCGTGGACATTGTGCTTATACATTCACAGTTTTTTCACCACTTTTGGCTTCTCCCCTTGTTTGTAAGAACTAAATGCTGGTGGAGTCCCAGGTCAAACAGCATACTCCTGAAAAACAAGGTAGTACAGATGGGAACAGAATATCTGATATATGAATAGCACTTCAAGATGCCCTCTGTTTTGACATTACTGTTATTCACCAAAAGAAGTATTTGATGAACATGGGAAAATGAGGAAAACTGAATGTGGAAGTGGAAGAGTGTGAATTCAAATATCGCTTTCTCCAAGCTCAGGATCAGTACGTCCCTAAGAGCAAGAAATCAGGCAAGGGAAGCAGGAGACCTGCGTGGTTTAGCAGGGAGCTTCTGAAAAAGCTTCAAGTGGAAGAAGGAAGTTTACAGTGCGTGGAAGAAGGGACTGATCACTTGGGAAGATTACAAGAAGGCTGCTAGAGTATGCAGGGATGAAACGAGGAAAGCCAAAGTCTTCTTGGAGTTAAAGCTGGCAAGGGATGGCAAAGTCAACAAGAAGGGTTTTTTCATCTATATTGGAGGCAAAAGGACAACTAGAGAAAATGTGGGCCCGCTGTTGAATGAGACGGGTGCCATGGTGACAGAGGATGCAGAGAAGGTGGAGTTGCTGAATGCCTTCTTTGCTTCAGTATTTACGGCTCAGGCCAGTCCTCAGGAGTCCCAGACTTTGGAGGTAACAGAGAAAGGCTGGATGAAGAAAGGCTTCCCCTTGGTTGAGGAAGATCAAGTTAGAGAACAGTTAAGTAAACTGGATATCCGCAAGGCCATGGATCCTGATGGGATGCAACCACGAGTACTTCAGGAGCTGGCAGAAGTCATTGCTGGGCCACTCTCCATCACCTTTGAAAGGTCCTGGAGAACAGGCAAGGTGCTCGAGGACTGGAGAAAAGCCAAAGTCATCCCAGTCTTCAAAAAGGGCAAGAAGGAGGACCCAGGAAACTACAGGCCGGTCAGTGTCACCTCCATCCCTGGAAAGATGATGGAACGGCTCATCCTGGGTGTCATCTCAAAGCATATGCAGGAAAAGAAAGCTATCAGAAGTAGTCAACATGGATTCACCAAGGGGAAATCATGGCTGACTAACCTGATAGCCTTCTATGATGGCATGACTGGATGGATAGATGAGGGGAGGGCGGTGGATGTTGTCTACCTTGACTTCAGCAAGGCTTTTGACACAGTCTCCCACAGCATCCTCATAGGTAAGCTTAGGAAGTGTGGATTAGAGGAATGGACAGTGAGGTGGATTGAAAACTGGCTGAAAGACAGAGCTCAGAGGGTTGTTATTAGGGGCACAGAATCTAGTTGGAGGTCTGTAACAAGGGGTGTTCCCCAGGGGTCAGTACTGGGTCCAGTCCTCTTCAATATATTCATCAATGACCTGGATGAAAGGATGGAATGTACCCTCAGCAAGTTTGCTGATGACACAAAACTGGGAGGGGTGGTTCAAACACCAGAAGGCTGTGCCACCATACAATGAGAGCTGGACAGCTGGAGAGTTGGGCAGAGAGGAACCTGATGAAATTCAACAAGCTCAAGTATAGGGTGCTGCACCTGGGGAGAAATAAACCCATGCTGGTTGGGGGTTCTCTCTGCTGGAGAACAGCTCTGAGGAAACAGACCTGGGAGTCCTGGTGGACAACAGGATGACCATGAGCCAGCAATGTTCTTTTGTGGGCCATGGCATCCTGGGGTGCATCAGGAAGAGTGTGGCCAGCAGGTCAAGGGAAGTTATCCTCCCCCTCTACTGTGCCCTGGTGAGGCCCCATTTGGAGCACTGTGTCCAGTTCTGGGCCTCCCAGATCAAGAAGGACAGGCATCTGCTGGAGAAGGTACAGCAGAGGGCTACAAAGATGATTAGGGGGCTAGAACATCCTTCTTACAAGGAAAGGCTGAACGACTTGGGTCTTTTTAGTCTGGAGAAGACTGAGGGGGATCTGATCAACACCTATAAATACTTAAAGGGTGGGTGTCAGGAGGATGGGGCCACTCTTTTTTCAGTAGTGCCCAGTGACAGGACAAGAGGTAACAGGCACAAACTTGAACATAAGAAGTTCCATCTAAATATGAGGAGAAACTTCTTTACTTTGAGGGTGGCAGAGCACTGAACAGGCTGCCCAGAGAGGTGGTGGAGTCTCCATCTCTGGAGTCATTCAAAACCCTCCTGGACATGTTCTTGTGGGACCTGCTCTGGGTGGACCTGCTTTGGCAGGGGTCTGGACTGGATGATCTCCAGAGGTCATCCAGAGATCTTCCAACCCCATATCATTCTGTGATTCTGTCAATTATTATGTATATCCCTACACTTGTCTTTCCCCTGTTTTAATGGGTTTGGGGTCAAGTCCTCTCTTAAGTAAGAGAGGAGAAAGATGAATTTCTGTAAAGGTGCACTCATCTGCATATCAGATCAATTGCAGGAAAATCGTTTTCATTCTTACAATGAATTTTTTTTCCATAAATCTCCATTTTCTTGTAATTCCTTAAGTCCACTGAGATACTGCTTTAATTATTCTGCCCTTGGCCATTACTGATCCATTAAGCAGTGCCTAACCAGTTTTAAAGATGATATAAGCTTGTGGCTTCTTAAGTAGGGTATACTACAGATTGCTCCAAAAGTCAATGAAACTGCAGAGAAAGAGTCCTATTGCCTTCAGTGGAGATTGAATGGGGCACCTGACAGGAAAATAAAAGCTGAACTGGAAATCCTCACAATGTGATCCTCACACTGTTCTACAGTTTCTAGGTTTTAATTAAGCAATCAAATTACAGATTGTAAGAATACCCCTGTGAGATCAGGGAACTCTTTACAGTAGCCAACCCTTAACCTTCAACTTCTGCTTTGGTAGAAAAAGGTCCATTGTGAGACCCTCTGAGCCCACTGAGGGCAGATGGGAGCAGCAAAATGGGGTCAAAGAACCAATGCCTGGCAACCCACTCCATTACAACGTCGCTGCTCATGATAGACCTTTACCACATTCTTCACTGAACCTGTTTTATAAAATCCTATGTATTTAAGGCAAAATATTTTGTGCCAACAGTTTCATGCACTGGACAGCAATCCACCTGTTGGCCATGCACATTTATTCTTGGTGGACCAAACCTGTCTTCCCATCACAGCCTTTTATATCATCTGTTCTGCGTATAGCAAAACCTGAAAATAGCATGGCCTAAAGTACTGATGGTCCAGCAGCCTCAGAAAACTGTTTACTGTTAAACAGCTCATTTTCTGAAGCAACACAAAATAAGTGTTTGCTCATATTTGCTCACTTGCCACTTTAACTTGGACTCTTACTTCAAATACAGCTTTTCTCTTCTCCTGGCTTCTTTGCTGATACAGGTATTACCAAGTATTTGAAACAAGAGAATAGATTTTTATATGATACTTCTAATTTTTGCATGGGTTACATTTCTTGCTCATTTTTGGAGTCCGATCAATGGCATTTGAGGTGTCGGTCTGGCATAAACATATTGGGAGTGATTAGTATCCAAGATGCCATTATCTTAAATGCATAAATGCAACGGTTACTACTTTAGATGACTCTTTTTTCTTCCTGTGTCCTAAAGGCAGTTGGACTCCCAGCTTGCTCTGCAGTAGGTAGGAGCTGTATTTTTGAGTCCACAGAAACAAGAAGAGAGAAAGCTGTAAGCAGTGAATGCAGGGAAATGAACAAGTTTTTTCTTTTTGTGAATGCGCTTAGCTGGAGTCTTTTAACCGAACTGACCCCCAAAAAGAAAAGGATGGAAAACTGCTTTTATTGAAGCTGAATAGCTCAGTCCTTCAAAAGCTAATGGTCAGAATGGCCCGAGTATAATTTAAAGCACTTCTGTGTCAGTATAAGAATGCAGGTACTGAGAGTGCATTTGGGTATCTGCATAGGCTCTGGCTATTTGCTTCTCCACCAGCATCTGCTCAGCTCCAGCCTGAGTCCTCTTCTGACTGGAGATGCTGTGATGCCCTTTGGCATGGGGAGGGATGCAAAAGTACGTCCACAAGAAGAAAGAACACCACCGCAGATCATGCTGACATCCCCCAGCTCGCCTGCTTGAGTTAACAGCAGTGTAGCCATGGCAACATGGATCTCTCTTTAAATTTGCCATCTGAGGATTTACCCAGCATCTCAGGCAGCCTTTGAAGCTGATCTTCACGTTGCCACCCAGTACACCACGGCCAGTATCTGAGAAGCTGCCTGGGAGGTATCCAGGTTGGACATCTGCACAATCTGCTGGTGCGGCTGGGAGTACAACGCTAAGATACTCCCCTTAGAACACAGAAAGAGGGGAGGCAGAATGAGATCCCTTCCC
>KZ506754.1:17821-28798 GCA_002844005.1 Limosa lapponica baueri | reverse complement strand
AGTATTTCACAATGTTTTGCCCAGCAGAGGTATAAAAATACAGCTATCAGAGGACAATTTTTAAAATCTTTTGAAAAGTGCTTTCAAAGCCAGTGCTCCTAAAACTTTCCCCTCCACCTTTCCAAATGGCTTTTTGATGGATTCTGCTATCATGGTGGAGTGTTGCTCTTCCTTCTACTGAAGTGGAAGATCTGGGAATATTACCTTAGAAAAAGCTTCCTGGACTAACTACAAGATGACCAGGTTGGGCTGTAGGTTTTTGACTTGCTATTCGTTCTGCAATGACTTTAGGAAAATGTTTACTATCCAAATTAAGAAGTGAATGATCTCACACAAAGTCATTCCTTCTTTAAGAAGCATGCCAAGATCAGAGGTTCATATTATTAGATGGGCTGGTGAAGAAGTACTATCTGATTTCCTTGTGGGTGGTCTCCTTGCTTACTATTTAGAGGCCAAGTAGCTGGAAGATCTTAGAGCCAGGACTTTAAAGAGGAAATGTGCAACTAAGGAAAAGGCAGGTCAAATAACAGGTAAGGAGCCAAATGTCACCCAGAGGACTGTGTTTCTTAAAATGAGTTAACTACGTTCATGTTTTGCACCAAGGACTCAGTCTAAATGCTCTGTTTAGCCACTAAGCCTCTGAACAGTTCAGAGGAAATTAATCCTTGCTGTGTTCTTCCACTACTGAATAATAGCATTGTTTGGGAGATAGTATTCAGGAGACTCCACAGGACTATGTCTACTATTCCCGCAGCAGAACAGGAGGTTTATCTGCTGCCTTTGGCGCTGCACAAAGACAGTCAAGCAGTACTGTGTATTCAGGCCCTCCCTCAAAACAAAGAAAAGCACTAGATTATTTTAATAATTGAAAATATTATTTATTGAAGAAAATAAAACAAGGTAATTTAGGTTAGTAACCATGTTTAATTGTCTCCTACTGTTTTTAATAGAATCCTAATGAGTAAATGACCTTTAAAAATAAGGGAATTAAGGGCAACACTTCCATAATTCATGACTTTAAAAAGAAAAGGAAGTAATTTTTCAAGACTATAAAAAATATATAGTACAGCCATCATATAGCAGTAGAAGATCTTTAGATATAAGAGGGAAGGGGAGGCAGAATTAGCCAACAATAATATTATGATTAATGAAACAGTAACTGGGAAAATTAATTTTCTTCCCCTCCCACTCTCCATATTGAGTTTACAGCCTGTGTCATTTTTCCACTCATTTACTTTCCTCCTAATACAGTTGTTACCTGACTCACTTTAGAAATGAGTTGGTGAAGGGCTGAAAAACTTAGGAAACTCAAATATATCACACCTAGTCTTTTAAATGTTACTTAAGCATTATTTATCTTTTTTAAGATTCTGGTTTAATGACTAATCTTTTAAAAACCCATAGATCTTTCCATATGGTGTTGTACATTTAAGAATTGAAGTTAGACTACACTTGTAACGTCACTTAACATTTATAATGTCCGTTCTTTTGATTATTAACTGATGTATTCATGTACAAATAATATTATTTTTTTTTTCCCAGTGGCTTCCTAGAGGAGCTCAAAAAGCCCACCAGAATGGTCCTCCTACAATTTGATCAACCCTGCTTCAGGAGACAAAGCTTAGTGAATAAACAAATGAGAAGGAAAACAATTATGATGTGCCTTAGACACTCGGATGCCTGGTTAAAGTGATGGTGAGGTGAAGAAGAAAGGGGACAGAATGAGAATAGTCATACTTTGAACTTAATTTCTACAAGTCTGAATAAACTTTCCCAAAATGAAATACACTGTAGAAACAGGTTCTCAGGATTCCACTATTAGATTTTTTGTGATATTACAACTTCATACAGTCTGATCTTCCACTCGATCCATGTTCTTCTATATCGTTTAGCAACATCTATTCAGTACCTACATACGTCTGTTAATTCTTTGCATGTCGGTGTATATGCACTAAAGTCCTTGAACTTAAGTTAATGAAAGAGGTAGAGTAAATAAAATAATTTAAATAATAAATAAATACTTTATCACAAATACTACACCACTTCCAATGCTGCTGCTTGAGGCTGCATTTCTTACAGTTAGGTAAGGAGGTGGTTTTGGATAGGCTCCTGTAGAGCGCTGATGTAGCTGCCTGCATGCACTTGAAGATGAGCCAGACAGAACCTGAGCGAGACCTCCTGGAAACCTCAGGTGCTGTAGGCACAAGAAAAGGACTTTTGGCTGAGTACGTGGTGATTATTAACCCACAGAATCTCGGTGAGTTGAAAGCCACACCATCACTGCTCATCAGGCAGACGTTGCAGTGGGAAACCAAGAGCCCTTTGGAAAAGTCACGTAAATAATCTCAGAATAGGGTAAGAGTGGCACCTCTTCTCAACTGGAGACCCCAGCGCTACGATGGATAATCCTGAACCTTTTTGCTGTTTTTCCCTGGCCCACTGAGCCTCCATCCAATGGCCAGTGGAACTGCTCCAGCACAGCCTGATGAGTAGATTGTTCTTTCCTACTGCAAATTGTCTATAATTTGACAGTTTGGCTTCTCTCATGAGAGACACAGGCTGGAAACCTTGGAGGCTGAGAAATTAATTGAATCTGGGTCTCCCATATGTTGCGTGAGGGCTCTAATCACTGAGCTATTGTGTAATGGAGAGCCTACGAGCTCCTCATCCACTTGTACTTCTCAAGCAATTAGTGAACCACTCTTCTGTTGTGGTTTTTGCTTGTTTCATTTGTTGTTTTTAAAAGAAGATGCATCACTCATTCCTTTCAGGAAAAGTTTTTCAACTGTGACAGAGGGAATACCTATCTGATAGCTCTGATAGAGGCTCTTAAGTGCCAGGGTGGATCTGCACTGAGGATATCCCTCTGTCCTCCCCCTCTTGGCTGTGCTTAAACATCTCCGCTCTTATTTTTCTGTCTTATCTACCTGTCTGATGTACTGACTGTGGAGCTATCGCCTTACTCAGGGTGAAGGATTCTGCTACAGGCACTTAAAAATTAGGCAAAAGAGTTGGACCAAAGTTCTTTTTTTCCCCTCTGCAGGGTATAGGGGTCAGCCAGCTGTTTTTGATGGTGATTTTGATCCCCTGGTAGCACCAAGTTGTGCTGTGCAAACTTTGCAGAAACCCTGGGAATGGGTATTTCACATAGGGATCTGAATACCTGCACTGCTTCAGCTGCAGGTGAGAGATTCCTGCTTTGGAGGAGCTGAGGATGAGCCAGATATTCACATACAGATGGGAATGCTGTTAGCTGTGAGGGTCCCAGTCCCTTCACTTGCTGACAGATTTTGGATTGTTTGGGGAACGATGCTGTTTCTGCAAGAGGATGAGTGGGAGCGCTGAGATGCAGATGTGTAGGTATCACACCAAAATCTTATTTTATTTATTGGTCACCAATAAAGCAAAAAAAATGCACAAAAACCAGCATTCCTAATTTTTTAAAAAAGATATTCCTATTATTTGAAACAAAATTTAGTGTGTTTTACAGAAATCTTATTTTATTTATTGGTCACCAATAAAGCAAAAAAAATGCACAAAAAACAGCATTCCTAATTTTTTAAAAAAGATATTCCTATTATTTGAAACAAAATTTAGTGTGTTTTACAGAAAGTTTTGTTGTCCACCAGCACTCAGTACTTGCTTCACAACAAAACTTCATGCTATTCTGTCTGAAAACTAAGTGGAAACTCCAAACTATGTAGCGTGGGTAAATTCAAGAGGCTATACTTGTCTAGACTGATTATAAATATACAGAGCTAAAAAGTATTGTCCTGTCTTAGTATTTTTATTGGTTTTAATTGTTATTCACTTCACTGCAAAACACTGAAGCACTTTTATTTTTATTTTTTGTTGTGACTCTCAAACTAAGATTTTATTTGCCATATTATAACCTTGAGAAAATTTTCATGGCTAAGCTATAACTGAAGAATTGCATTTATAATGAAAGTAACAATACACTTGAACCAAAAAAGTTCCACACACTGTTACTGAGTACGAAGTATTACTTGTATATTACAGGTTTCCAAGTGAAAGATCAAGCCACTTAGAAACTTAGGAAGACCCATCAGACACTAAGCTTAAAATCTTTTTTTTTATATCTAAATGCATTCTTTGTGAAATTCATACTTATAAGGAAATCTTCTAAATTATCTGAATCCTCGCTTGCTTTTCTTTTTTTGTTGCAGGGGGACTTAATGATTTCACGAGTGTTTTTAATCCTAATGTCTTTGGGGCAGCTATGTTGGTCTTCCATGTAGTGGCCAACATTCCTCTCTCCCACAAGGACCACAGGTATTTCAAGATACTCAGTTCAGAAAATCTCCAGTAGACCTGAAGTGAAATTTGAGGCCAGCCTGATCTGAGGAAAAAAACGTTACACTGGAAACTGGGAGACCTGAGTTCTGCTCCCAGCCTCTCTACCAATCTGCTGAGATGCTCAGGCAAGTTAATATCTATCTATTTATTTGCTTATCGTTTGCATGGGTTTGTTTTCCAGTGGTAATCCAGACAATATAAATTTCATATTGTATGTGTCCTAAAAATGGGATTAATTTTTACTTGACCTTCCATGGATGGCTTATTACAAATAATACTAATAACTATTCATAATGATTGATTAAGCTTTTGGACAAAAGCATGTTTGTCATAAATATGCAAGCTGGAATGGTCAGATTTTCCTACCCCTATATGCTCGGGAACAGAAGATGACAGTTTTTTGCACTCTTAGCAGCATTCTATGTGAAAAGATCTATGTCCATGGACGAAAATCTGGCAGTGAGTACTCAGCTTCCTAAATATGTAATACATTTATATGCAGTGTTTTTTTGTGCATTATAAGATCTTGGTCATGAAATCTGAATATGAAACACATCTCTGAAGGTTTCTGAGAATTGTGAGTAGCAGTTACATCCAATATTTACATTTTTTCACTGGTATCTACAAATAAAGCTTAAATCAGGGAAGAAAGGTAAAAATCACAAGATTACTACTTTTCTAAGCATTCTTGCATCTTCGGGTCTTATCCAAAAAAACAGATTTATAACAACATGTTGTAAGGAGTAGATGTTAAGCTTTCAGAGTTCTTTACAGATTCAGAGGTAACAAATTAATTTGTCCCAATATGAAATATGATTTATGAATGGGGTAATATTTCTTGCATTAGTAACAGTGGTTAAGAGCTCTGAAGACAGGCAATTCTAGGGGCAATTTATGATATCCTAACACAAACCAGAATGAAGCACCACATCAAAAAATATGGAAAGTATGGGATACACCAGCAGTATAAAACACATCGAGATTTTCATAAACACAAAGGGACCTTTTGCAATAAAACACTATTGTTTTGTCAAACAGATACATCAAGCACGTCAGAGTGTTTTCCTGTATAAATTTCTTTCACGGCTGATAGTGTTCCTCTACAACCTAGGAAATGTGAACATGGCACCTGCAAATGGACAACATCTCGATGTACCAGATACCTGGTAAAGGTAAAAGATTTGGTGGTATTTTGAAATCAGTAATCCTACCCTTGATTATATGCAAAAATGCACAACAGAGAAAAGAAAGTAGTACTTGGAGTATTTTGCTGTTGACATCATTGATTTCACACTTCTACCCATAGATCGGTGCTTAAATATGGAGGCATGAACACACCATGTTTCCCCCTTGCTGTTTTGAAGGTTTCACTCTTTGCTAAGCTAAACGCTGAAAGAGAAAAAATGTAAATAAGGAAGGAAAAAGAAGGGAATTTGAGCACTACCACTATAAAACTCTAACATTACACACAGTAATTGCATGTTGTGATATGGTTTCATGCTAATTGTGATGACACTGGATAAAGAAACTCAGTCTGAAAGTTTTCTCAAAAGTTTTCTCAAGTCACAGCCAGAACCAGTTTTTGGATGATTGCTGTATAATGTAGTCAACTTAGGCTGTCAAATACAGATTTAAAAAGATGATGAACACAACATTTGTCTTGTTCCTCTGCCTGCACAACTGACACACAGTTCCTCCATGAAGTGCGTGGAACTGAGCTGGACCACGCTGCAGCAATGGGCGCACGCTGTACCCACTCTTGATGCAATTCTGCTCCTGTCCTTTCTAAAAATACCAGTAGTCCACGGGGAGATGGAGCAAAGAAAGTTTCCTTTCCTTGTCATCCTTTCCCCCTGTTTTCTCCTTGCCTCAATGATTTATTGTAGATTTTATTACACGTTAAAACATGCCTTCAATGCAAACTTTAAAGCAAGCCCTTTACAGTTACAAAGCTTAGCTGTTAACAACAGGCGTGGGAAGCTAAACTCTCAGCAGCTTTCTAGATTGCCCTTCGCACAAGACAAACTGCAAAATGATATGATCCAATAACAAACGAAGAACTGATCCCAGCGGCCGGAGCGCAGACATGGCTTTCCATTCTGCAATATGTGCGTGAAAGGAGAATATGGTTAAAAACCTTGGCGGCAGCGAGTTACAGGAATAGCTGGTGCTTCCAGGAATGAGAGCATTCCTAATAAGTCTGTGGGCATTGCGTTTACCACAACAACAGCAGGTTCTCTTATGTTCATGCTACAGACCATCAGAATGCACTTTTTATTGAACTTCCATAACCCCACCGGTGGAACAGGACCGCCAGACAGCAAGAGAGCACCGTGAAACATCACCCTGGAAAAGCCGCCAAAGGGATATTTGTGTGTGTAGGGGACACTGTTCTTCCACTTGCCAAATATAATTTTGTTGAAGGATTCGAGGAGTGAAAAAATATAGTCTCTAATGACATGGCCATGTGCTCACTACCTTCCAAAGCCAACAGTACCGGCAGAGAATCCCAATTTCCTCCTAGCTCTGCTTTACTTTCCTGATTGTAGTAAAAACATACAATCCAAATGGGAAGGATTTTTTTTTTTTTTTTCACTGCTCATTTACCGGTTTTTATAATCTTCTTGTGGATTAACACTAAGTCTAGCATGCAAAAGTATCTTTCCACAGGATGTAATCTGCTTAAAGACTGAATGGTTTTGGCCTATGGCAAGGGTTGAAAAGATAGTACAGCCTTCCTCAGGCTCTCACATCTGGCTTGTACTCATGGAAAAAAAAATAAACAAGAAGAAAAAAAATCCCAGAAGACTAGCTGCCTTATTTTGTTACTAAATATTGCGCACTTAGAAGCCACCTCATCTTAGAACTTTACAAATATGTAGGACTGCCTTCGAGAGCTGCACATTTAAGCCAAGAATCAAAACACGAGTTTCACGGTAACTATTTAAAATGCCACTTCATGCTATAAATCATGGTCGTATCCTGGTCCTGGGCAGTAAGGAATAAATGTTCATGATGCAGCTGTATTGAGCTTAATTTGGAGACAAACCAAACAAGCGTCTGACCCCATGTTTCTGGAACAGATATGCCATCACCTATGTTATAAGAATATCCAGTGCTATTGAAAGCGTTCACTGAGCCATTGATAGTTAGTTAGTAGAGTTTCAGGACAGGACATGGGTAGGTTCACCTTCTTTCACAATTTTTTGCAGCAGAGGCAAGCGCACGTTAACCCAGAGCTGCCCGTTGTAAGAACCATAAATAGCGGTGGAAAGGTCGGTTCTTCCAGCTCAGGCAGATCCGTCAGGGCTGTCACCGCGTCCCCCTTCACCTTCCCGCCCCTCTTGTGCCGAGTGACACAATGGCGCCAGGATGGACCTGCCGTCACGCGTCCGCCCCCAAACAGCCAGGCTGAACCCGTCCTTCAATAACCAAATTATACGACGACGATGAATACGCATTTATCACCACGCTGCTCCAATGGTGCTACTGACTCAGCTCGAGACCACAAACAGTAAAGCCCTGTTTAAATGGCCAACACCAGACATAAAATTTATGCTCCTCTGGCTGCCTGTGGTTGCTGTTCTTGCTGCTGAATAAATGGCTCTATCTTCAAAAGATCTGGTTGACCTGCTGATTCGAAACCGCTTCCCAGCAGCAGTTAACAGTGGACCCCCAGCTGAGATCAAAGATGGCCCTGTCTGCACGCAAAAGAGGCCTTTTGAGGAGGCAGAAGCAGGAGCATCTCTGCCAGGGAAGTGCAGCCTGAAAAGATCCCGGCTGCCCATCTCTGGCAGCAAATAATTAGGGCCTGATCCAGCGCCCCGCAAGATCCTGGGGAGGGCCATTACAGGAAGCACTGGTATTGCAGCACCCCTCAGTATTGCCTGCAATGTTTTCTTTAGGAAAGGAGACAGAACTCAGCCGTCTTTCAGCCATAGTAATTTATTATGCTCTGTCGAGAGCTATTAGACGACATCATTGCATCGTGTTTTCCATGAATGCTACAAATGCCAGGTCTTCCCCAACATCTCCCTATCCCCCTACCTTGTGTAGACCCAAACCCTTCTCTGAACTTGGGTGTTGGGGAAACTGTGACAGAAATAAACCCAGGGTTGCAGCAGCAACTCAGTGCTTCTTATGAAAGTTTTGTTTTAACGCACATGCAATTTTCCCTTAGCATAGTCTGCATTGATACAACCCTCCTCTAATGGGGTGAAACTTTAGCGAGTTGGGTTAATTCAGATTTTTATGAATCTGGACATGTTGCTGTGGAGAAGAGAAGGAACAGGAATGAAATGTCTTTGGTGAATATTTTTGCGAAACACATTGGGTGAAATTTTGCACTTTTAAGAACTAGCTGTCAAATACAAAAAATAATCCCAAAATAGTAGGAAATTTCAAAAAAAAATCTAGCCCTCGAGCTAGGCAAAAGTAACCTGCAGCAAAAAAGAAAGACTGTTCTGCCTCTGTTTCAGTCAGAGGTCACAGACAATCAGAAGAGTGTCTGGGATGCAAACATGAGTTTTCCATTTGGCTGAAAATACCCAGTACAAAACCTAAACATGTTTCTCTGTGCGTGTGCACATGAAAATCTTTTATTTTTTGTGGCAATCTTCTATGTCCACTTTATGGCATCTTTGAATACTGGAATGAATTAGTAACGGAAACATTTAAAATTATGTAGATCCTAATCCTAATGTTTACCACGACTGACTTTGGGACAGTTACCTCAGTAAACCTCATGTCTGAATATTTGGTGAAACCAGCCTCTGAAGAAATGATATATTTTATAGCCTACCTCCGGACTGAGGGTGTCAAACATAAATAAACATAAATGCATACAATATGCCCACTACCCACTTCTAAAGTTGCCACCAAACCACTGGCCTGATTTACTTTCAAGTGTTGTGTTTATTTTTATTTCATGGTCTTTTTTATTTATGGAATACTATAAATATGCTAGGTCAGACATTAATTTAAAAAAAAAAATTACTCAGTGAATGACTTTTTTTTTCAAAGTTTCTACATTATTTCATAAAGCTATAGAAATAAAGGTACCGATGGCGTCTGCTCAACTTTAGTCCTAAAATGAACCATGAATGAAAGTATTCTCTTATGAATGTTCATGCATGTCAGGAGGCCATTAACAGACTGCGGTGATTGCCTCCCTCTGATCATGGGAAGTATTGGACTAATGCTAGCAGAAGAATTGTGAAAGAGGGACACTGTCATTTCTTGTAAGACCTAAGGGCTGTTGGTTCTTGTTTCTGGAGACCAAACCTCCATGGAACATGCGTGCATTTTTCTCAAGTTGAAGATTTTGGGTCCAGTATGGTGGATAGATGAGTAAGATTGGTCTATACAAAAAGAAAAATATGAACAGGTAGAAAAATAATATACATGTTGAAAATAGAGGGAAACAGAGAATATGGCCATGCCACTCAGTTTCTTTTCCAGACAGAAGATGCTGGTGAAGAGATTACGTTGTTCTCATACACTGTAAGCATCCACAGGCTTTGATCTTAACTTATGTGCCTCTTCTCTTGTACCATGCAGACCATATTGACTGGTTTAATTACTTCTCTCAGCACCTTGGTTGCAAAAGTGACTAGCGCACACCTCAACAGGTACCCCATTTGCCTGCTTCCTGTTCTTGTGGTGTATTACCTTCAGCAATAAAGGCCTTAAAATGCACAAAATTATTAACACTAACTGAAAAACGTAGCAACAGAATCCTTGACCCATTGAAATCAATTGGCATTTTGCCATCAAAAAAGGGTAGATAGGAGAGAAGAGAAAAAGTATATATGAAATAATCAAAAGTATAGTAATCACGGGCCAAGCAGTAAACAGAAAGCTTCTCAAAATAGGTGCCTATGATGGAAAGTATTAGGCAATTTATAATGGAAAGTATTAGGCAACCCTTATTATGTGAGCCACTGCCAGTTCCTCCTAGAATAAGAGCTTAACCTATCCTATTTACTCTCTTTTCTTAGGAAGGCTTCAGTTGGCAATGTTCCCTGAAAGTCAGGACACTTGAGCTTTGTTGGACCAACAAAGAAATTAATTCCATAGCTGAGGGTGTTCCACTGAAAACGTGCTCCCTTTTCTCCTGTCAAACAGACAGCAGTTGCTGGGCTTTCCTTACTGAAAGCACTACTCTTATGTGGGATCAGTGGAAAAGGGAGCTCTTTTTAGAAGGGCATCCATAAATCTTGAATCATCTGGTGGATAGGTAACTAGGTAAGGTCCCTCTCAGTGCTCATCCAGGAAATTTTGCTGGTAGTTTTGCATTTTTTCCGCCAGTCCCTTTTTTATGAATTCACTCGTTTAGATGCTGAATTTTCAGGGTTGATAAGGCATGCACTGCTTAGCGTTCATCTCGCTCCACAGAAACAAACCAACAAACAAACGAACAAACAACCTGAGTGTTGCATTTCAGCTTGACATTGTTCCCTAAGGAAAGTGAGGCCCTGCAGCAAGGAGGTGAAGAGAAGGTCAGAGGAATTTTCCTTGGTGAGTGTTTGTTCATGGAAGAAGTGAAAGCCGGCAGCACACGGAGCTACCGGGAAGTCCTCGTATTTATGAGCTTGGGTTGTTACAACTTAGGACTATATTGAGCTTGAAGCAGTTGAAATTCAACCTGCCTAGCATGAA
>KZ506753.1:3442-27127 GCA_002844005.1 Limosa lapponica baueri | reverse complement strand
GTTAGTAGCTTCATAGGTGAAAATACAGGAGCTGCTGTCGAGGAGCAGGTGAATGGTCCACCCATTACCGTGTCACTGATTCTTCCATTCCCCAAGACTGTAGAGGAAGATGATGAAAAAACAAATAGTAAACAAATAGATTTGCCTGCTAGCAGGGAAGGGAGACTACTTCTTATCTTCACACTAGTAACTTGATTTCTACAGAGACACAGAACCTTATAACCCTACATTAGATGGGATAGAGAAAATATTAAACGAATACTTTAATAATTTATACAAACATCTAATCCTTTTTATAGCCTTGCTAAGTTTTTGGCTTCAATGGTTATTGTAGGAGGTTAACTGTACTTTCTATAAAATTACTTCCTTTTATCAGATTTCAATTTGTTGCCTTTCCATTAACATCTTGTTCTTGTGTTATATGAAAGACTAGAGAGCAGCGCCCATTTAACCTTCTCCACGATGTGCATGGGAAGGGGGGGGATATGACTCTGTCATGTCCTTGTAATCCATGCCCTCTCCAGGATCAGCGTTGCCAATTTTCTGGCAAATGCTGTTCCTGTGCACCAAAGAAGCCTTTCAAGATACCAGCTTCTCTTTTATCTGTCATGGTTCTTCCAGTGGGGTGGTCAGAGCTGCAGGGCACTTAGGGAGGATGTGCCATTCCAGTCTCTCAGTTTAATGCTGTTGGGGCATCTAGTTCTGCTCAGCTGTCTCGGGGAGAACTGGCTTCACCCGGTGAGGCTGGCAGAAATCTTGCTTCACTGAGGAGCCCATGCAAAGAAAAAAGCTACAACACAACCTTCAGCAATCCCAGAGAGGAAAGGGACTGATTGTTCTTTAGCCTTCCCCTTTTCTTTTCAACAAACTCTTAGGAAAGAGTAGGAGCTGCTAGAGAGATAACAAGAATAACAAAAATCCCTGCAGTGCAAGATGTGTGGAGGCTCGGAGAGTCGTGGTACCATCTGTGCCTGTCTATTTACAGCCAGAACAACTAACGCCCAACTAATGGTGAAGAGAAGCAGAGCATCATGTCATGGAGACAGCTCTCTAATCTTACATAAAAGCAGCTTTCTGAAAAGCCTGAAGTGTTCAGATGGAGAGAGGAACGATCACAATTTACACTTAGGAGGGCTTATTTATGGAATGGTGGAAACACCTCTGTTTCAGCCACGTCCTTTGAACGATCTTCAGCCGAGACTCTCAGGCAAGCTTGGCCAGAGCTTTTTCAGCAACACAAAGTTTACTACACACAAAACATGGCGTTACAGATAGACCCGTGGTTACAGAAGAAGATCGGTAATGAGGGGAAAAGCAAGTACGCTGTGGAAGCAGCCTGCTTGTTCTGATTTTAAAAAAAAGATTTTTGTATTTGGTACAGCTGCTGTGTGAAAAGAATAGGTATTAGTTGAAGGGAATAAACGAGCTCTTCCCTTCATACTTTTCAATGAAAATATGTTTTGAAAACATATATGTTTAGGCTGCAATTTTAAAACATAATTTTTGAAATGTAAGGAAAACGCAGAGTAAAATCCACTGTGTTTACCTCCGTGGCACTGTCCTCAGGGATAATTTTAGATCCCATGACTCAATTTGACTCCAGCAGGGAAAAGAGATTGGACTGGAAGAAAGTATCGTTTTCAGGTGAAATAGTTGCAGGCAATTATCCATCTAATGAATGGAGCTGGGCGCACAGGGAAGGGGCAGGGACACGCTATATTCTGAAGCAGGAGACACACCTGGGGAAAGGAGAACTTGGGGACCAGAGAAAGTCCCAGATGAAGGAAATAAAAGGTAGAAAGGAAGGAAAAAGCATTCGGACTGGGGAAGTCTCTGTACACAGGAAGACAAGTTCTATGTCTATGGTTTAAAAAAAAGTATATAGAAAATTAGGTTTCACTTAAAACGCAGCTTCCAAGGGACTAATAACATGTAAAGAGGTCTCTAAAATTCAAAGACTTTTTTGGATTCATAAAATGTATGGGTTTAAGTGCTCAGCTTTTGCCATTGGAAATTTTAGATGCTAATGATGAATAAATATCCAGCTAAGTAATATCTAAAGTTGTAAACACTACCAGAAAGTGTGCTAAATTTGCTCACTGTTCTGTTTCCATTGACTTCAGTGGAGCAGGGAATAACTCTCTCTGTCCCTTTATGGTTTTTTTACTCATTTACTTATTTCAGAACAGATATCCAGACCTCTGAACACTCACAAAAGCATAATAAAAAAGGAATAAAACCCACAATACAAGAGAAGAACAAATGGTCACCACAAAGACGGGGTACACTCAAATACAGTCACACCCCAGTGGAGAGAGGGAGTGAGCTATTACCATCATCTTATCAAAAGTCCTGGAAGATGAGTATTCAGTGTTAATGTTTGCTCACAGAAACAGGCTCCTGCAAGAGATTGGTGTTTTCCCTTCTGACTGTCAAGTTTCAAGGGATCAAGGAAAAATATCTCATTTTGCTGATGAATTGTGAGGCTATAGAACTGTTCTGTGACCATCCAAACTACTGCCTCGAAACATCTCTGGAGAACTTCCACCAGCCTCTCAGAACTCAGAATATGTACAGCCCAAACCTGCTAATTAACAAAAGTGCCTCTGAAGATTGTACCACCAAATAGATGCAAATTATGCCTCTAATTTCTTTCTTCATTACATTCCTTGTTTTCCTTTGATGCTGTAACGCCTTTTTCTCCCCATGACAACACACTAGCAATGACTGATAACATCTTGAAAGTAATTGCTAACATCTGAAATTTTATTTTTCAGCTTTAGTTTTGTAGGGACTTTTCTTTGACCATGCCTGGGGTTTCTTTCTAATCCTGCTTCAGCTTTCTCCAATCCTCCAGGAATTGATTCCCCTTTTCGCTGGAATTCTAGGACTCTTTGCTCTTGTTCTCTGCTTTTTTTTGGCCAACTATGGCAAATACTTATCAGACCAACTTATGATGTTTGTAAAAGCAGGAATGACTGCAAATCTAGTGGAGTTGAAGCACGGCTACATGGCCTCATCCTGTATAGTTTGTGAGGCATTTATGCCCAGCTACTCTGTGATATTTTAGGTAAGAAATTCCCTTTGACATCAGAGTTGCCTAAATACCTTTGAGGAAGTGGACCTCTGACAAGGACGCCAATGCAACTTGCCTGCACTAAAAAGAAAATGTATGTTTGTTCGAAAAGGAATGGAAATAGAATTAAATGCCCCAGCAGCTAGTCAAAAATACATTGCTTTCTATAGATAATAAGGACATATATATATCAGTATCTAGATATGAATATTACACATTCTTATAAAAACAGTAAGATTCTTTTATCTTTATATATGTCCTATAGTTGTTGGGTAGCAACAACATTTTCAACACACAATTTTACACAAACCAAACTCCTAATAATAGGAAAATTAAGAAATTTAGAATAATTTGATTTTATGTGAGCTATGAAAAGATGTCTTTGACTATTCAATTGTCTGCTTTTTACATATATGTGTCCTTGGCAGCAACACATTTGGCATCCAGCAAAGTTCCCTATCTTTGGCATTTCTTGGTTGTTTCTCCTTTTGCAAGTGAAAGATAATGATAGTAAGCACAGGAAGAGTGCAGATTTGCACCTTTCATTTGTTAAAGTTCAAAATCAAGCTTGTTCCATAAAGGAAGCACAGGATGAACTGCTGTGTCGTAGCTACCCAGATCCCACACGGGAATGTGATCAGAGGAACTGAATGTCCTACGTGGGCTAGAGCTAAAGAATGTTTCAAATGCAGACACTCAAATAGTGCTATAATTTGTCTACGGAAGAGGTTGTGAAGACATTCCTTTGTTTAATGGACCAGAATATACCAAGGATATGTTATAAATTTAGTAACACTGACTTAGGTTTCAGTGTACTGCCAAAAATAAGTATACAAAGTACTCTTAGAATGGAGAATGCAAATAAAGGCAGGACTTAATCTGATGGTAAAATGAGGTATTACTGAATCCATCCAACTTAACAATTTAATCGAGTAAAAATGAAGTAATTGGTAAAATGTACACTAAATAAGTGTTTATGCATACCACAGAAGAGGTGAAGGCAAGAAGAGATGTCTTATTACACGAATCAGCGTAAAAAGCAGTATCTGGACTGCAGAAAATCATCACAAAATTGTAGTAGAGATCCATTCAATGTTCAGCAAATCCCCTTAAATATTGGCAAACATTTCTGGGTCATGCAAGTTTTCCTGAGTATAGTCATAAACATGTAATATGGTATGACCGCCAATCTCTCTCTTTTGGAGAATTATAGGAAACTAGTTACCCTACAGCACTGAGATCACAAAGGAAGGTTTTCAATTCATAGCACAACCAGAGGAAATGGGTAAGCTAAAAATAATAACTCAATCCTCCTTTTATTCTTCAGGCATCCCTTAAGAATGACATTTTGGGGAGGGGGTGTCATTCATACAGGGAAGTATTTGTCTTGTGTTAGAAAAACAGAATAAGCTCCTTAACTCTTCTGCATAGTCATGGAGGACTGACTTCAAAGAGGTTTTCTGTAGAAAAAGGGCCCTTGTTTTCCTTCAGCTGTGTCAGAAACAGCCATTTTACCTGGTAACGGAGGCGATTCTGCTCATTGTAGACTGTAAGTCATTTATCTTCTAAAGGAGAAATGCCAAGGCCATAAAATATACATATATATCTACACATTCATATATATGCATGCAGACATTTACCTGGCAAACAGCTGTACCACTCCTAGCTGCCTGTCACCACATCTGTGTTGGAGGTTGCCAATTGCCCCAGCTCTGCCAGTGGAAGGGACCTTGTGAGTGCTCCCTCACCTGAAAAAAAATGTTAGGGGGGTCATCTTGCTTTTAAGGATGAATATAAGCCAATAGTCACAGCACAGACCAAACAGAGCTGACACAGCAGAGCGGTGGGCAGACAAACGGATGCCTCCAAGTGGTGGGTGGCTGCAAGCCCCAGGAGAGCCATGAGCAGAATCAATGTTGTCCTCGGGTGGCGTTGCCGGAGTCAGGAGAGAACATCTGCCCAGAGCTGTGGGCAGATACTGGTCTCCTTGACACAGATGATTGTGAGCTCCCTGTACAGTTGGCAGCATCTTGACCACCCAACAGTAATGACTCTGTTTGGAAAACTTCTCCAAGTGAAAGCTGGAGCATTTGCACTTATCTATTAAATCAAGCTGCTGATCTCTCTATAAACAGAGACGGAGAACTTGCATTCACATCACCACTGGTTCTGAATAAAAAAGGGCAATATCTAGTATGATTCTCCACTCAGAAAAAGCATGTCATATAATTATTGACATGTTTTTTTCAAAACTAAGGTCTACCTACAGTGAACAGACAGGCTTTCATTGATTTCCCTATCCTTTCATATTTTCCCTTCAACCAAAATCAATGTAATTTTAGATTCGATTCCTCTGGTTTGCTGTTTGCATTTTTAAAAATCCACTTTTATTACAACATGTGTTACCATGTAGGTTTCCGATTTACTAAACTATAAATAGAGAGATTTCCTTGCTGTGTCCTGTGCAGTTACTGTAATTGCTCAAGGTTGAATGTTTGGTGGTGTTAATGGGAACTCTACAGGGTGATATAAATATACAACAGGAGAACCACAATGTAGGAAAATGTAGATGAACCCATCAAGGGCATAAATGTAGGCATTAGGTTAGATAAAACTAAATATAGAATTAGATTATTTCTTCGTATCTTGTTCTGATGTGATACAAACAAGTGTATCCATTGGCAAATGCAAATTTGTGCTTAACATTCATATTGTTTCCTCCTGTGAAGAAAGGGATTAAAGTTTAGGAGTGGGTCTAAAGAAAAAGATCAATGTATGGAAAGAACAGCCTGAATTTATTAGGAGGTTTGACATCAATGTTAAAGCATTAGTGAAGACTGTCTTAGGTTTCACAAACTCTCCCCACATTCCAAGACCAAAAGCAGAGACATTTTGTTCATGAGATTCCTGTAAGCATTTGTATGTCTTTGATTGCATCCCATTGTGAGCTTTCCTTGAAGTTTCAGCTCCAGAAGTGCCCAAGTCTAAAAAATAGAAGTGAATTGATCACAGATGACACCTGCTGTTTATTCTCACCCTCTGAGTTTCACATACTTTCAAATAACACACAAAAAAATTTAGCCAGTAAAAATGGCACAAATATAGTACAGGTTTTCCTTAAGAGATCTGCTTTACTTAAAAGATCCTGCGTAGAAATTCTGTTAGTCACACCTGGTGCTAGACTCCGATTAGCAGAGAAGGTCTGTAAATCTGAAGCTAAACTTGAGATGAATTTCTGAGGAGAACAGATTTCTATTTACCTCATCTATAACAATAATTTCAAGCAAAACAGATCTGGGACGAGGTCACAGTCTTCACCCTACCAGAAATTATTTCCATCTCCTTTTCTTTGCTCCAGACCTGTCAATCCTCATGCAATGTGTTCCTCCTTCTCTGAAAAGGGCTCAGATATCACCACAGCTGCACAGCCTTTCTCCATCTTTCCATGCCCAGGCTGGCTTCTCTGGAGCTTGGCAGGACATCTGCTCTGACATCCTGGCCTGAGAGAAAGGCAGTAGCAGTGCTCCATACGCACTGGGAGCTTCTTGGTGGGGATTCATGCCTCTGGGTGTCTGCTAAAACATACACATCCCAGCTGCAGTGCTGCAACTCTTGTCATCCTGTGGACCAACACATCCCTGCAGTGCCCTCGCCAGTGACTCAGTGAATTTGTGTCTCCAGGAGGAAGAAAGGTTTCAAGCAGGCAGGAAACTGAAGCCATTGAGGTCTGAAATCAGCGTGACCACTTAACTGGGTAGGTAACTGAGCAATTGACCAGTCCTCTCTGGAAGTCATGCTGCAAATGTGTTCATCTACCTTGCTAAACTGGGGGTTTAATGCCCTTGAATTTCATGTGAAAGCCACGAATGGCAGTCACCTGAAAAAGGATCAGGCACAGAAGTTGAAGTTCCTAAACCAGAATTTAGGCTTCACAGTCTGCTTTCTGCTTAGGTCACGTACCTGGGCAGTCTCACATTCCAACCCTCTCTCTGCTATGAACCCCCTGACTTCAGCAGCAGAAGTTCCTGAGTCCTCAACTGGAAGTAAACCTTGCTCTCCAGGGGAACCTCTCCCTGCCCTGGTGACAAGACAACCTTCCAATCATGAGCCTTGTTTCTCCACCAGGGACCATTTCTGGCCCCGATCTGTGCTCAGGAAGCCACCACTGACTCAGTGCCCTGCACAACTGGAGTGCCTTGTCCTGTGGCAGCAGGGGCATCTCTAGCCCCGCATGTCCTCCTCATGCTCCATGCCAGACCATGGCAAGTGCAGGGCAGGTCTAAGCTGCAACTGTTGGCCCAACAAGTGAAAAGCTGAGCAGGAGACCATAAGTATTTAAAAAGCCCTTGGAAATCAGCTACCCGGTCTTTTATTTTCAGCAGGGAGAGAATTATACGCTGTTATCTTCTTCCTCCTCTCATGCCAACAGTGTGACACAAGGATGCCTACTGGTGCCACACCTGACTCAGACGTGGAGAAGATCTGGTCCAAGCAGATATAATAACTGGCAACAGCGTGAGCTGGTTTGCTTCTTACCTCCTCAGCCCCTTCAGTCTTCCCCTTCCTTTTATGATTTCCTAGAAAAGGGAAGCAGCTTCAGCTACAGCTTCATGCCCACTGAAAGTCTGCAAGTCTCTGGCCCTGAATAACTTTCTTGATGGGCAAAGATACAGGAGGGTCTTCAGCTCCCCCACCCTTTCCCCAGATTTTTTCATCTGACCCCTCTGCACCAGCAAAGCCATCAAAGAAAATGAGGCAACAGGAACTAATTTAGATCATGAGAGTTTAGGAAGTTTAGGAGTGAAAAATAATTTGACGGGGGAACAATTTGATTGGATTTAAAATTCTGCACTGTAACGGGCTGCGTGGGGGTGATAATTGCTACTGAATAGTGGGGAAGTAGCCAAGCAAGGAGAGAAGGTCCAGCACAGCCACAGGTATTTCTGCTTCCCACGTCTCCTGTGAGGTGCTTGCAAGGGAAGCCTTTTCTGCTGCTCCTGCAGAGCGCATACATGCTGCAACTCATTGCTATTTTGACAAGGAGGTCCTCTTGCCGAAAGGAGGGAGCACACATCATGTTGACTCTGCACACAACTGCACCTCTGCATTTTCCATCCATATATTTACTAAATGCTACAATGCTCCTGATGCCTTTCCTTCTGCTTAAGAACAAAATAGTTGGAGAAAACAAGCTTGCCTTTCCAGTCAGCTCAAAATATTCTGTCATTTCTGGGAGAAATCCCCAGTCTGTACTAACCCCCAAGCTCCAAAATATAACAAAATAAATTAGCTCACGGAGAGCACTGTTTTGAAGTGAGTAGTTCATTATCTCCTTGCCTAGGGCAGAGGATTGACGAAAGGAAGAAAAGATCCAGATATTTTCTGGATTCTTCCTTGGGATAAGTTACAGCTTTAATTAAAAATGCTGCCTGGCAAGATGGCTGATGTGCACAGGCTCTGTTGGTGCCCAGAATGGAAAAGTCTCCTTGAAGGAGAGCTATGCACACGTAGTCTTTATATCATGTTCTCTGTCTTGATTTGGAACAGTAAACTGGAAATACATATTTATTTGTTAACTTTTAAGGATAAATTCAGGATTGTGCCTCCCATTCAGAAAAAAAAAAACCAAAAACCACTGCTAAAAAACCAATGAGCTCACTCCCTGCTGTTGGCCATGGTGGGCGTTTCAGGTGCCAGGAGAAGCAGCGCTGGTCCACCAGCAGCCCCTACATCACCAAGCGGCTCTTGGCAAGGCCACAAGACGAGGCTCTGCCCTTCTCCCCCTTCCCCATGTGTACATCCAGCTCCACCTACGAGTCCCTCTTCTGCTCTGCAGCGCCATTTGCAGCTGGGGTGAAGAACTTGTCTTCCCGCACAGCCTAAACTGTCCTCCTTTCAAGAGAGATTGGCTTCTGCAAAGAAACCAAACACCAGGCTCCGGGATAAACAAACCATTTGTCATGTGCAATAGATGTATCGTGTTAATTTGTGTTGATTTGGGGATCATTTTCTGGGTAGTACAAGCATCCAGCTGGGAAGGGAGAATGGGCAGCACAGTCCTGCTCACCTCGAGTGCTATTTTAATAGAACCAACAGCGCTGTCACCAAAAAGACCCCCGAGGAAATTAAATAACATATATGAGGCAACAATTGCTATTTTTTTCTTTCAAGAATGCCAAATGCATTTCCGATTTCTTAGACCCTCAAAGTGTTTCAGTGATTTCTGTTCTAAATCTGCTTTGCTGCTATCACCTGTTTCTCCATGGATAACGCAAATGGGCACAACTCCTCTCTACTGGGACAGGATTGCTGGTAACCTTCCAGGGCCCTCAGGATGTATCACTGATTCCTAGATTGATTCCCTCTGCTTATATACTTAATAAAGTTTGCTCCCTGCGGGCAGTAGTGATTATGTTGGTGATAAGAATGCTTACTGCATTGGTTCTTCCTTTGCCTAGGAATGTACGCGTTAGTGGCCATCGACATGCAATGCATACCGGCAACTCCCCTCAAGTCACAAGCTCTCCCATCCCTTGAGGCTTACTGGTTCCACCTCCAGCAGGACATTGCTATCACAGAAGGTCCCAAGGTTGTTTCCGAAGCAAGACTACTCCAATGGAGGTTTAAAAAATAGAAACTAAAATGTTGAGCTCACTTCTCATGAGATATCAGAAGTGAGTACGGCATTGTATTATATTTGCTTGCTTGGTCTGACAGGTAAGCTATAGGTATTTAATCTGCTGGATCTTCACAAGCTCAGGAGTTCCAGTCACACTCAACTCACTGTACTAAACATGCTAGGTGGACACAAACTACATGGCCCAAGGCCAAATCCAGGAGACATGGGTACTGGAGACTGTTCCTCACTGTCACAGATGTGTACTGGTGAGGACGCCAGAAAGGGCTGTCCTTCTGAAGGCCATGTCAGCAAATGAATGACAAGTGGATGTCAGATACCTCTAGAGAAGCAATGGTGATATTAGGACTGGTAAATTCCTAACACAAGCATTAATGTTATACACTATACCCAAATTATCAACAGATCTGCTATACTGGAATGTCTTGCAAAAACTGATTCGGCCTTCTTACAGATACTGGCGCAGACTACTGCTTAATTGGGACATTATTAGCAGTTCAGTGAGGGTGCATTCAGTCAATCAGGTAGCAGCAGTTTATCTAGCAGTTAGTGCTTAAATAATTAGAAAATCACAAATTCTTGACTGTAAACACTGAAGGTGCCACAGATTATAAAATGGAAGAATATAAACAGGGGGAAATATCAATTCAGTAAAATATGGCCTTCCAGGAACAGCATTTGTCTTGCATCTTAGTACAGTATTTCCAATTCATTTTTTGGTTTTTTACACTATTTAAGATAAAGAAATAGCATGTACTCATCTTTGAGGTATCAGATTATCCACAAGAAGATTTAACCTAACAGAGTTTTTTATACTCCATCAGGCACAGCTATTGCAGTGAAATATTGCTCCTTTCCATTCCCTAAGTCAATAGCAACCAAATACAACATATTCTCTACCTTCTTTTCAAAGGACAGACGTAATTGATGCTATTTCCTTGAGACAACAAAAAGTGAAAATAAAAAGAAGCAGCCAAAATTCTTGAAATAGGTAAATTGGCTCAGGCTGCATCTCTTAATACCTTTTAGTGTCCTGGGTCCCTCAGTTAATAAATTCTGTAGTGGAACAAATTAGCGATAGGGAACTAATACAAAACTGAGTAAAGTTTGGGTTCAGATTCTCAAAGACACTTCATTCAGCCTCCAGAGTTCAATTCCAATAAGCTCAGCCAGGAAAGGGCTAACTGGCTGAAGCATTACGGAGCAACATAAAAAACTCTGTTCATAACAAGCTCTTTGTATGATACAGACAGCTTTCATTTGGTGTGGGGCACAGATGATGCTGCAAAATGGTGAGAATAAAGTTCAGAAAAATTCAAGACTGAAGGGTCAAATTCTTTTCTTGGGATATGACTCCAATTTATGCCAAAACCCCTTTAAAGTGGTAGAGCTGTAGGATATCAGCAATAGCACATGTAGCTTGAATTGTAATTTGAATTGAATCTTGGGGAAGAAAATCAAGGAGCAAAAAGAAAAAAAGTTCTTATTTCATGGGAACTTATTCCTCCATTTCCCCGTAATTGCTGCCTACAACGAAGCTCTTTCCATTTTTGGTCAGACAACTGCTACTTTGCTGAGCAATACAGGTATTAAAGGCCCCTCCACACCTTCCCATTCGGTCCCGACAAAGCTTCATGTCACAACACACATTAAAAGTGGAACAAATACCACACGATAAAGTGTTCCAATGATACATCTGAGTGACTGTAAAAGCAGAGTCATCATCTTTAACTTATTAAACCCAGGAGGTTTCAAAAGGTACACTGAAGAAGGCTACTCCTGGCTTGGCCCCACCGCACCAGTGCTTGCCCTTCATCCTCTGCACTGGTGAGGTAAGAGCAAGAGAGAGAAATCTCTTTTGGTTTGTCCACAGGATAATTACCTGAGCCTTAGGTGAAGCATGCAGAAAATATCTGTTTTCTTTATCAATTTGTGAAGTGGTTAGATCCAGAAGGAATGGGACGGCTTGTTTCTGGATAACCCGGGCACCATTTTGCAGACTCCACTGGGATAACAGCGCAGTTGCTGGTTGTGTAACTCATTTTTATCCTGCCCAGCTGCATGCAAAGGTTAAAAAAGATATAATTAGTCCCCTTCTCCGTTCCCACCTCTGGCCCACACAAACCCTGTCTCTTATTCAACCTGTCACTGTTAGCAGTATTATCCAGGTCTCCTGAAAAGAGACAGCAATGAAAAAAATTATGGTAATTTAATTCAGAATGATCTTTCCTTTGTAGTTTGCACATTACTTTTGCAGATACATCTATTAATAACCTGTAGGAATCAGCTTCTATTTACGTAGCACTTCTCTTCCCAAAGGGTCTCTGTGCTTTGCTAACCTCAGGGATCATTTCATTCTTTCCTGACAAGCAAGGCTCAGTTGCACCTTTATGGCAAACTTCAGGCAAAGGATGGGGAGAGGGGAACGCTGAGCCAACCCACTCCTGCAGAGCTCCTGCAGAGCTCTGCTAGAGTCCAGCAGAAGGCTCACTTTGTCCTTCTCTCCCTGCCTTCCCTCTGGCTGCACAGAAGGAGCTCCAGAAACCAAGGAGGTTCACACTGACACTGTGTGGTGATGCTCCCGGTTCCCACTCCATCAGCACGGAGCTCATCTTGAGCAATATCTATGGTGTTAAATGAATTATTCATTCAATTTAATTAAGTACTGGAAGCCTCTGGGAATGCTGGGGAGAGAAATCCTGCATGACTGTTACTGCTATTTCTCTATGGGTCTTTTTTTGGACTACAGGTGCACCTACAGGCACCACCAAGACTAGTTCTCATTGTCCTAGGTGCTGAAGTGGTATCCACTCAGTTGTAGCTCAGTGTTGTCCGGTTAAAGGACAAAGAGGCAATAGGCACACATAATTGAAATACAACAGGAAATCCCATTTAAATATGGTTTTTCAAAGACTGGCACACGTTGCCCAGAGAGGTTGTGGAGTCACTGACCTTGGAGATACTCAAAACCTGACCAAACAGGGTCCTGAACAACCTGCTGTGGTTGACCCAGATTAGAGCAGGAAGGTTGGACAAAGATGGTCCCTTCTAACTCAAGCTATTCTGTACTTCTGTACACTTACATACAGCAAAATGCAGAACAAGTCCAGGTGCTTGCAGTCACAGGTAGAAGTTGGAAGAAGCAGTGGCAGAGCGAAGCACCCTCTTCTGTCCACAGTTACCAGACAGGTTAACCAAAGAATTAGGATTCACTCCAGGGCCTATTCTGATGGCCCCTCCACCAGACCATGCTGGGGACAGAGTATGGAGGGCCAGGAACTGCCTCCCATTCAGAGCTCAGTTGTTACAATGGGCTTCAACATTGCTCAGTGGACATCTAGAGAGAAGTCTTCATGTGAACATAATATTATCGACATATAATATGTAGATAGATGTGCGTATATGTATATATGGGGTCATCCTGCCTCAGGTATAGGCCTCCAGCTCTTGGAATAGTTTTTGTGGACTACCTATATATAAGAGCACTGCCAGAGTTATCATCCATAAGTTTTTCTAGTGCCTTTTTGTAACTTCTTTGCAGCGAGCTGAACGGATCCAGGTGCAGTAATACTACAGGTATAGACAGCATTTATACAAACAACGATCATCTTCAGTGCGGAGCTCCTGGAGCTGTTCGCTCAATGCTGACAGTCCCTGTGGGACTCCGGAGCAAATACTTTCCGTGAAGCAAATACTTTTTCAATGGATTTGACTTCAAAAGCAGTTTCTAGTAGCTGAAAAACCTGACCCAAAAAATTACTACTGAAATCACAGAGAACACCATTATTTCAGCAGATGCCTGGCCATATTGCAATCAAATTTATGGCCTCAAACCTCTCCACTCTTATGTGTCTTAACCAGAAATAACTCTGTCAAAATCAACAGGACGATGTTGATATAAACCCTGTGTTCGGAGGAAAACCTGGCCTTTTGAATGAATTGTTTAGCATTCATATCCCATACCTCTTTGTAGCCCTGGCACATTGGAAATAGTATATTAGGAGGGATAGAAGAATCTGGCCATCTGTGGGTGACCAAGAGTAAAATCTCTATGAAAGATCTCCCTAACAACGCTAACAATCAGGGAAGTGTTTGGTGTGTAAACGAGCCAAGGCCTGGTCTGCAAAGTTGGCACAAAATGTAGCTTTGTCCAGAACAAACCATTCTGTGACAACCTGCCACCTTCCAGTTCAGTTTTCAATGATGCAACCCTCTCAAGCTTTTAGTTTTGTTCTGATCTTGTAGAAATGCTTAGTTTAATAAAATACAAACTGCTTTTGATGTTATTGCTTGATATTGGCTCTCCTACGTATTGTCTTCTGTATTTTGTATTAAGTAACATTAGATAATATATAAACATAATATTGCAGATATGTGACATTTGAGACATTAATTCGATGCAAAGTCTAAGCAAAATTAATCAAGATAGTACGGTTGGCACAAAGTAGGTTTTGTTATTGACATGACATTAGTAAGCCAACTCTTTTAAATCCATACAATAATAGCTTGAAAACAAATTTCTTTAGAATTTTAATTTCCTGAGGAATTTCACTTTTCAGTTCTACTTCAGAATGTTTTTATATTAGTGTTAGAATTGCCCGTGGAAGAGGCCTTAGTCCAAACCAGTTTTCATTATAATAAACAAGAACTTTCACAAGAGCAGCTCCACTGCCTTGAAACGGTTTTTGGACTTTGCCTTTGAAGGTGCCATTTTCAACCACATCTCAAACTCCTCTTTTCAATAGTGACACAAGAAATCACAGTTCTGCTCTTGCATCAAATCTCCTTCCAGTACAAAGGACTGTCACAAGGCCGCCTGTGTCAGTTAAGCCTCAGATTCAAGTTATGTGGACAATTCTGCTTAAAAGATATAATTTGCTTTTACCACTGGGGAAATCTTTATAACGCATCACATCAATGTTTGATGCTAAAGACTATTTTGAATAAGAAAATAATGCTAAATAATTAACCATATTCATCTTCGCTAATCAGCAGAGCCTCAGTGAGTCCTGTTTATTAAACTCATTTTTGTTCCTTATGTGTGTGCTCAAGAGTATAAAATTACAGAACAAAAATAGCATCAGCATTTGTAAAATCTCTAGAGAAAACCAGCTACTGGTGTACTTGACAACAGGGAGAACAGCTGGAAAGTCCAATACCCACCTCCTCCAACCACACAAAAAGCAAAGATTCTGACAGACTGACCAAGGCTTATGCTCCATACTTCTTCCTAATTCTGTCCCTATAAAGTGATTTTCTCCGTAAAATACAAATATCTTGATTTTTTTAATTTATTTTTTTTAATTAACATGTGACACTAAGCTCTGCCTTTCCTCTTATGCAATGACTAGTTTAACAAGCAGCTACCTTCACTCAACCTTTCTGCAGCTTCCTTCATATCACTGCCAACATACCAAATCTGTCTTGCTACTTGTAGGCTAGAAGCAGGGAGAATATAAGTGAGATAAATGCATCCCTAAGGTGAAACTGTGCTCCTTGTCTCCCGAGACCAGCCATCCAGTATGTCCATTTAAGCAGAGTTGCTGGCAGAAAGTGAAAATAAGCTATACTGGTCATTTTATGTAGTAAAAATGTCCAATTTTACTAGGACTCCATCTAACTTGGAGTCCCAGTTACACCATTTCAGAACTGGTGGGCACAAATCATTGAAGAGGAGGACTGAGAGAACCAGCTCAGATACTGCAGGCAGAAAACCCATGCTGGTTTGTTTTGGCTGTTGGTTTTTTTTTTTTCCCTGGGGAAAGTTCTGTAACCTCTAAGCACGTAAATAAAGGTCCAGCCTTCTGAGCAAGGACTTGACATCAGCATAGCAGAAAACAAAAGCTGCAGAGATGATAACAGACTGAAGTAGAAAACAGAGATGAAACTCCAAGATTAATGATGTTTCTAAAAAAAAGTTGTATTGTTATATTGTATGTATTACATGGCACTGTACATAAAACTTAAGGCTCTGATATCTGTTCAAAGATACCACACAAGAAGCCACGATCAGTGGATTAGCAGCTCTCACTTGGTAGCACAGAGAAGCCATCTGTTTGATTAACGGCAGGCAAGAATACACGTACCGGGAGACATCAGTGAGGAGAGATACAAACCAAAATCAAACGGCAAAGGCATGAACAAAAGTTAAAGGAAAGGAAATGTAGGAACTTCTAAAACAAGATATTCAGGTAATCCTACAGATTTCTGAGCAAACTGCTTCCCTGTGCTGAGAGAGGAAGATGCTCCTTTCTCTTCTAGCATTGTACCTGTACATATTCAGCAAAGCTGGGAAAACGGATTTTGATCTAATCTGCTGCTTGCAGATGCTATTGATCTGGCACGAGGAAGAAAATGTAGCCAGTGAGTATTTTATGGCAGGGATGAAAGCTAATTCAATATTCAGATATGCAGACAATACAACAGAAATAATATTCTCGTAAGGCATTAAGCTAATTAAAGTGTTATAAACTCTCTATCAGATTATCCTCTTTATTCTAGTGGTCCACTGGTGTCAGCATCCCTCACTGTCATTGCACATGGCAATCCCATAGAGACTAATTAAAGTTTCCTGGCTTGCAATAAGAATACAGGGGATCATTTTTAAATCCAATTTTTACCTGTAGGAATAAGATGTGACCAAAAGCACAAACATACCTATGTCATCTTCTCATAACTGTGTCTTCCTCTAGGGCTTGGGAAGTGTATACCAGAGCCTGGAAACCAGGGAACCATGGCATTTCTACCAGCAGTTTGTCAACTGCAGCAGGATTAGTCTGGATAAACCATAGCATATGGGTATACGTGAGAAAGGAAACAATGGCTTCATTCATAGCTAGAACTCAACAAGAGGAGCCTGAATGTGGTTATGACAGATTACCACCTACCAGTCTTTCTGAGAAGATAAAAAGGCAATTGTCAGCTCTGGGAGCTCTACACTGACAGAGTAAGAAGGGCAAATGCAATGATGTGGGTGATGGATTCACATATAATATTAGAAAGTGTAGCATTTGACGTGATGGCTTGAGCAAGAGATCCCTCAGACTAATTTAAGTTACACATCTTAGGGCTGATATGTGTCCCTCTTTAATTTGCAGAATCAAGCCCAGGCACACCTTTTAAATCTGGTCAGGTCAGTGAAGAACCAGGCACGTAACATCAGAGGCTATATTCCCTACTTGTTTTGCGATTATTAGTTCATGAAAGAGTAGATAAAGCTGAGTGAATATTGATCTTTCAGAGAGCAAGCTGTTCGTACCGTATTTTCTAAGCATCTCCCTCTGATTCAGAACATTGAGAGTATTTGCATGAAAAGAAAAAAAAATCTTTGTTTTTGAAGAGCCTATGTTCCTCTGCTGCTTGTTCAATGCATCAGGTTTAAAGGCTGAAACCTGCATTTGTTCTTACTTGCTACCCCTGCATTAAGGACTCAGTCCTTTGTATCATACAGAATGGCACTTGTGAGTGCCATGGTCCTGCTGAAAGCAATCAGTCGCTTTGTTCATGTACTGACTTTGCTGGATTAGGACAAGAGTGCTTTGGAAATTAGGAATTGAAGCTCTGACTCCTTTTGACTTCCCTGAAGCTATTCCAGCTCAGCAAAGGTGTAACAGACATGTCAGACATTGGGTTTTGAGTGCCTAATTATGGCACAGACAATTGTTGCAATGTCATGCTGATTGTGGCCATTCCTGGGAAAATAAGTAGTGTGAACTAGCAAGTTCCCTAGAAACCAAGAACATTTTGTTTCCTTTTAAATCTGGTTCCTATCTAACCCAGAAACAGCTGACAGTTTTTTTGAATCCGCTAGTTGAAGCCCAGGCTGTCTGTTGCTGTGCAAATAATTATGATGCTGGACCGATGAGTGGAACGGGAAATATAACCACCTTCTCTTTGACACCTTAGGACTGCTTTCCAGCTCGAGGAATGGGTGGGCACCAGGCTAGTTGTGTCTGCTTGGATGACTCAGCCCCACTCACCGGCACTGACACTTCTGGAAAGAGTTAACGCGGTTCTACTGACTCACAGAGGCAGATGAATCTCTTTTCCCATTTTGATAGATAGCAAGTGTGTCTCACCGGAGAAGGGACAGCAGGCAAGGGTTCCCAAACAGGGCATGCATATGTCTAGTATGCAGACCACCACAAGTGGTACCCAAGGGCTGCTTGAGAACTCAAGGGTCACCGCTTCTGCACACCAACAGCTACAGCAGCTCCGGGAGCCCCAACTGAAGGTGTTGATGCACAGTCTGGAGGCAGGGAGTTTATTTTTTACTGCTAATTTTACTGATGATGTTGATACTGCTGTGCGCTTTAAATGTCACTGATTTGTCTCATGCAGCATCTCCAAAGTATCACAATTCGTCTCGGCTTGCTCTGCCAAAAGCCCTAGCCAAGGCCTGTGCATCTTCCCTATTGTAATCTCCTCTCTGGCTAGAGCACCTGGAACTGTCTCAAGTTTATTCATTTGGGCACATCACAGAGTTTTCCACAGTTCTCTGTCATTTCTTCTCTTCCACTGCTCCAAATACAAACTCCTTGTTCTCACTTTCAAAGCCCTTCAAAATTCAATCCTGCCTCACACCAATCCTGGCATCTGTTATTCTTCCACCAACCCTCGCTTTGTCGATTGCCGGCTCCATTCCTGCTTCTTGACTGTACGCTTCCCTTTATGACTGGGGACAAAAACCTGCAGTGAAACCAGTAAAGTCCCTGCTGCAGACATCTCTCATGTATCACATAGCACTGAAGCACCAGCTAATAGCAGCAAGGCAGAGGATGGTCAGGGCTGTAGGTTGGCTAAGGAGCCGCATACGGAAGCGGTATCACACCCTCTCCTTTGATTCTCATCCACTTGCTTTCTGGAGAAGTTCTTTAGGATACAGACTGTCATGGACAATGTCTCGTGTTTGTGTGTCTTCTGTGCAGCACGGCAAAACAACTCTGTGACACAAAACCTGTGAACTAGTTTGTCTTCCTCTCCTGTGGAACAGGATTGTTTCACAAACCAAGTCTCTTGTAGCTTCTCGGGATTTTGTATTTTATAGCTGGATTTCAAAGCCACAGAGAGACTGAGGCCACACGGGAAGCTCACAGGAGTGCCAAACCCACGTCTGCTTACCGCAGACTAATACCAGACTTCAGCACCTGTCTCCCTTTTCTATACAGAGATAAATAACAGTAAAGGCAAGCCCTAGGGCCATGTTCAGAACAGGCTGGGAAACACTCAAGGTACTTGCAGAACTAAATGCTTTCCAGGGAGCTATTTTTCAATGTATTGTTGTAGTAAATGTTTAGATTTTCCAAAGACAAACTCGTAAAACAGTCGTTAAGGAATGCTATTTTACGTACAAATATTTTGCAGAACAATTTCATATGTAATCACACAAAATGTTTTTGCATTCCTAGTACCTCCACAGCATCAGCATTAAACTACTGCTTTAGCTGACGTCTCTTTTCCTTCAAGAATGGCTGTGACATGTCAGGTTTTGCCCAGAACCCCAGGGATCATTCAGATGTCGAGCACAGCTGTGCTTCATGAACACACAAAGCCTGACATCTGGTCAAACCCACCCTACAACGGCCTTTAGCAACCTGGCAGAAAGCGGTCCTGAGTCCTGCAAGGTGTATTGGGAACAAAGGTGTTACAGTGCCCTTTCACCCTATCTGAGGTTTCTTAAAAATTGCTCAGACTGCCAGTCCCTCAATTCTGCCTGCACAGGCCATGTCATTTGGATTCATTACCTTTATCGACATACCAGATCCAAAAATTGCTAGTTTCAGCCAAGCTCCAGCACTGGATAGGTTTACTGGTGAAATAAACATGAGGTAAAATAGGTTATAGTTATAGTCAGCATCCCGGCCAATAAAATTTAAAATAAGCAAAATAAATGTAGTCCAGGGCTGAACCTTGCCTAAGCTTTAGAAGTTCAGCTGTGAAGAAGTCTCACGAGCGAGGGTCTTTTTCAACCTGCAAGTGGAAAACTACGCAAGAATGTGAATCCGGTCTTCCTAGAACACTGCTTCAGGTTGCAACACATCTTAAGAACTTCACTGTACAAATGGAATACCTGAAAGTACTGCCTTTGTAGGGCAACTAGATCTAACCAACCTATGCCACAGGGTTTTGTTTTTTTTTCCATTTTTCGATTACCTCAAGCCAGTCTGATATTGTTTTAAGATCACCTTCAGCTGTGGAGGTGCAAAGTTTGTTCTTTGGACCATTTCTCTCTTACATCCATTTCCACTAAGTTTTCTTTTCCTGTCATTTCTTTTTGATGTTTGTCTAAAAGCCTCAACCTATATAAAGTATGCTACAAAAAAAGCTCTGAAAGTCTATTAATACATTCCCTTTAGGATTCTCTGCATATATTTCACACTTATCTTTAGATTTGAAGCAGTCTTTTTAGTCTGTGCTAGTACAGCACAGAGCCTAACGGAGTTCTGGACATGAGGTCCTAAGTACTCCTCAAAGCTCACGGAGCCCTCAATCTTACTGATAGCACCTGACGCTTTGAACAATGTTTTCCCAGTATCTAGCAATCGAGAGCCCATCTTGACATGCAGTGGCTAAGTAGCCCTTTCTGCTGCTGATAGAAATGCAGGTCAAACGATGTCTTTGCTGAGATAGGTGTGTTGACTTCTCTGGAGAGATTATGCCCTTGTTCTCAGCCTGCTTGCCAACTGGCTGTTCCCTTCGTCTGGGCTCCTGATATTCATACAAAGAGTGGCACAAAACCCTGGCTTGTTCCGTGCAGTGCATGATCTCTGTTTTCTGAAGATAAATCTTTCTGACATGATGTAGCAGCAGCAAGCCGCTTAGTCCAACCAGCTCCTACTATCCGTTTCAGAAGCTTCAGTGGCCTTTAACTGTTTCATCACAAACATTTTCCGACAAATCCACAAGAGTACCAAGCAAGGAGGAGCAGGGTGAAGGTTCTGATCACTGTGCTCACAATCAAAGCAACATGTTGGTGGGCAGTATGAAACATCCCTTAGCTCCTTCCTCAACCAGCAAACCACTGATTATCAATGACTCTTCAAAGAGCACATTCCACAGCTACCATAAGATCAGCTCACATCCTTACATTACTCTGAGATTCTCCCCCCACATCAGCTGTGAAACCATGAGGCAACCAAGCCTTCTAAATTATAGCACAGAAACATTTTTCCTCAGCTGGGAAGAAGTACCTCTCTCAGAACAATCCCCAGGATGATTGGATCCTACTCCTTTCACAGAGCTGAATCTGCTCTTTTCTGAAAGGAGTCAAGTACTAACTTCTTTTTTCCTGACCTCACCTCCCTCTCAGCTGTTGACTGTGAAATTGTCCTTATTTACCTTGCACTTTTACAGAGAGCAGTAACACATCGCTATACTTACTTGCTCCTAGCATCTTTTTTTCTGTAATTGACAGCAGGTGTCTTTCCACAGAAAAATACCTCTGTGATGTTATACAGCTGGGTATCCAGCCCTTTGCTCTGCTACTTCTCTCCCACATGCAACGCCTTTCAGAAATGACAACCTCAAAAGCACCTCATCTGTCAAGGAAAGTTCCACAGTTATTCCCTTTCCTCAGTGCAGATCAGCATAAGTTTGCTGAATTGAGGAATGCTGCTTGAGGGTCACAAGATTTGACTTGAATCCAATTATGGATTTCCTTCTGGAATCTGTACCTACTTAGGGTCAGTTTCCGCTAGCTGCAATGAGACTTCAGGCTCTAAACCAGCATCCTCATGAGATGCACCTTTAATGGCACTTGGGCAGACACACATATTCTTGATTTCATCATACTAGAAGTATTTCACAAGCGATACTTTAAAAAAATGTTTAGTTAAAACGTCATTAGAACAACTCTCAAAGATTCTGATTGTCCTTTACCATTAGTTTTCATCCTCCCAACAGCTCTGCAGTCTGTCTCATGAAACTCCTACTGTCTTGTTACCTCATTATTCCCTTCTAAAATTTTATCATTATAGCCCACTTCACACCTCCTCTATCACACTGACAAATGCTACTGTGACCTATGGTGCATATTATAGTTCTAGTTATATCTATAGAATCAAAGCTGCAAAATCTACATCCTGATCTGCCTGTGACTTGTGGGTCACCTTTGGCTGGCCCCTGATTTCCTTATGCTTCAGCCTCCCCAGCCATAAAACTGCCTTGCTCTTTGAGATTGATGGCTGAAAAATGCAGAACAGAGCTAAATGTTAATATTACTTCTAGAGAGTTTTCAAGTGTACTGCAACCTCTTTTGAATGACTGAATCCATGCCGAGATTAATTATATCTGATAGACCAATAAATGAAATATCTGTAAAGGGCCCTGTTGCACAGTGGCTATCACCCAATGATCTAATATACTTTCTGCTTCTTTTGCCCACTTACTCAATTATTCCTTGATGAAGAGGAATAGATATGAGGCACCCATGCCAACCTGAAATGAATTGCCCTCTTTTAGTTCTTTGCTACGGCAGTCTAAATGATACTAAATGATTTTAACCATCCTGTGGCAAGTTATCTTTTCTTGCAGGAAAAGAAACTTAGCTCGACTCTCCCTCACCAAACTTCTTCGCAAATACCCCTGACGGCATTCAGCTGGGCGCTGGGAGCTGAGACCAAAAGAACTGAAGCTCTGCCTGAGCACATTTGCCACCCACATACTGCAACAGTGTTCGGGAGCTAAATCTTATTTATGAGGCTTAGTTTCATTTCCAGTCCTTTGTGCCAAAATCCCAATGCAATGTAATTTGTGCACATGAGTGGTCGCAGTTTTGTCATTATTTGCGGCACACTAGCCCTCTCTTAATCTGGTTTTGGGTCTGCAGACATACTACAACAGAAACACAGCCACACAAATGTGTGGGACTGGAGCTGTGACAAAGGACATCAGGAGATGCATGCAGAGACACATGTAGGGATAACAAAAAGTATCAGAGAAGTCTTAAATAAGAGACATTGAAATAGTGCTGAAAATTGTATTAACTGTATTGTAACATCTGAGCAAAAACCCAGAACTGGAACCAGACAGCTTGCTTTGAATGCTTCATCAGGCATGTTTCTCTGTAATAAGCCAAACTAAAAACCTAGCCAAACTATAGACATCTGGTAGACAATACCCTTTGGGCTAATTTGGGACTGAACACAAGTCCATTTTGATGCTCAGGTCTCTTTTGAATAGAAGGCAAGCAACTCTGGGTTTTGTCATCATATATGACAGGGGTCATATATGATATAGGCAGGGGTTTTGAAAGAAAACTGATTCACTACCTTCATTCATGGTGAATTATAGCAAATGCAAAATTTACTCTCTATCCTCACTCACTACCCTCACCTGTCTGAACAACTTGACAGGAGCATTACAGGAGCTCATTCTCCAAGTGAGAATGTGTCTGTGTGTCGCTTTGACGTGGGACCGTGTTTCACACAGGACCAATGCCAAGCTCAGAGGAGCGCCTTACAGAGTTCAGTTCTATCGTTTACACAAGTTGTCCTATATATTCTTGAGAAAGCCTAGTTTTTTTGTATTTGTGTCTCCCTTTTGCATCTGTATTTGTCAAAAAAAGGGAAGCAAAGTCAAAGAAGAGAGTCTCAGTTCTGGACGCCTGCCAAGAAAGATGTAACTCTATCCAGCTGTCTGCCCAAGGTAAAGGCTAAGAAATGTTCACCATTTGTGTCATCCGGTTCTGTCCCTCCCCGAGGCTCCAAAGTGTCAAACTGCAACACAGCAAGCCTCAGCCTGCATCGAGAGTGATACCGTGGCCACCACAAGGTCGTGAGACAAGCTGGAGTACCTCGCTCCGACTATAAACTATCACGCTTACAAAGCAGCCTTTGGAAAAACGCAGCCAAGTCTCACAGCTACCGCACTCGGCGGCTTTGTGCTCCTTCCAACAAGCTCCCACGTTTAAATCTTTGCGACGGGGACCGACCGCGCCCGTCGGTGGGATGCCCTGCGCCTCAAGCCCAGCCCA